>BHDV01065797.1:76363-111744 GCA_005406045.1 Adoxophyes honmai
CTTTGCGAAGCGTGAGTGGTATCAAACTTACTGATAGGGTGCGTAATAGCGTGATTAGAGAGAAGTGCGGTCTAAAAGAGAGTATCGTAACAAGGGTAGAGAAAGGTATGCTGCGTTGGTTTGGGCATGTGGAGAGAATTGGTGAAACAAGGGTATGTAAGCAAATTTACAAGGGAAGTGGGTTAGGGCAAGTCGGTCGAGGGCGCCCTCGAATAACGTATATCGACCAGATCGGCGATGTGCTAAAGGGGGGCCAAATTAAGAGTACCTGAAACCGTCGAGCGTGTATCACGAGAGTGATGAATGAAGCGAAAGAAGAATATCAAAATAGAAGCGAATGGCGCTCTGTTGTCTCTGCCTACCCCGCAGGGAATAAGGCGTGACCGTTATGTATGTATGTATGTATGTAAATACCTTTTGTATGGTAATTATATTTTAAATAATTTATTCAAGTAGTAAATTAAATGATAGTATACCTGTGTTACAGACAAATTAGCTAAACATCGTTAATTCGTGTTTAATAATAATTTAATGAATTTATTTGGTTTACCCGACCACTAGCTAAAATATTTACGGTCAATTCTACTTAGCAATATTGTTCCATCCCTAGAATGTATCGATGAGTGCGTTTTTATAAAAACTTTATTTATTAAAATCCAAGCTGTTTGATGGAGCCAAAAACGGCAGTCATTGACATAATTATTCAGCTCGAACTAGAACTAGTGATGTAGGAACAAATATTTTAATATAAGGGTTGTTTTTTAATTTTAATGTAGTTTTATTATAAAATGACTCCGTTAACTAAATGTTTATTACACATACCATGCAGAAAGTGCACTAATAATATTTAAGAGTAAATAAGAAATTAAAGTCACATCGTGGAATCGCACTTTAGTAAAATAAAACGGATGTTTTATTCACTTTTTTCAACAACAACAACTTGACTTTGGAGGTGATTTATTTAAGAGATAATCAAATTGACGGGTAAATTTCACCTTAGATAAAATATTCTGTGGTGTAAAATAGGCGTTCAAGTCGGTTACGTTATTTTTCTTGATTGAATTTGTGACTAATAATGACTTTTGTATAATCTAACCTGTTTATTACATTTGAATGTTTTGCGTTTAGATTATTTTACCTGATCATATTTTAATTCACTTTTCCGTTTAGACTTTTTTGCTTGATTAATTTTTCTTCACATTATTTTGGTTAGATAATTTTACCTGCTACAGTTTTTGAGATCAAATTGCGTAAGCGACGCTAAAACCTAAAATAATACCTTTTTTGGTTATTTTTTGAATACATCATATAAAAAACAACACTATGATTAAATATAAAGTTAAATTTTTAAAATCGCCTGATTGAATGAATTGCAGTGATTTTTTTTCAAAAATTTCCGCGGTTTTTTGGTTCTCCTGTAAAGTTACCATTTTGTCGCTTATCCCCTTTTACCTTTCAAGCGTCGATATAGATGTTATACCTACTTAGTTCAAGCTGAAAAGGAAAAAGTTCTTGCTACACCTTAATGTTGCTTAACTAATAATAAAGATTTGCAACCGATATTTGAACAATGACTATTAATAGACTATCATTACAAAATTGCTTAACGTGTTAACTACTATAAATAGGGAAATGTTACCAATAGTAAAACAGAATCACTTAAGTAATTCCAGAAAAGGGCACTGTTGGTCAATTTGCATAATAAGTCTCTGACTAGTGAAATTGCACTATTAAGAGGAATATCGCTCATTATTATTACACCTTCAATAAAGTTAATATTGGTCATAAAAAGATATTCTTTGTGTATATACAGACAGATAGACGTATACTGTCGTATACGTAGTTGATGACAGTCATCACTTAGTACCTACATGATTTAAATTCTGTAACCCGTCTGTCTGTTTGTCTAAATCCACACTAACCTATAGTGTTCAGTCAAACCAATTCATTCCTGACCTAGCAAATAATGAAGATTTCTGTTGTTATACTGTTTTAAACTTTCGTGATTCTCACACATATTTATGTTTACGCGGGACTTAATCACGGTATTTTAATAGATAGATTTCTCATAGATTTCTGTTGTTGTCACTATGACGTTAACTATAAATAGGATCTATAGTGGGTCAGGAATCAACTAGTTCGATGGTACCTACTTCCCGATGACCGCTACTAGACTACTAAATCACTATAACTAGATAATGTACTCACACGTAACACAAATAAATAAAAAATGGTTGCCTGTAAAGTCGGTTTTACGGGCGAAGATTTTACGTGACAACGTCTTTTTCTCGGTAGAATATTTATTGATTTAAGACGTTGTCACGTCAACTCCCAATCGTGACAGCTGTCCATGTCTGCGTTTGACGTCTCACATGATACCATAGAGGCTTCGCACTATCGAAGCGCCACCTCCTTAACACTGCGGGCCTCTCTCTCGTTCGGTGACGTCATCGTAACGTTACCGAGCGTTACACTTTTTCATAAGTGACTCCCAGCCGCAACCTAATTTAAGACGTTGTCACGTCAAAACTGACAATCGCGCATTTGCTTCGCCAAATTAAAAAGCAGGTCGCAAGGAACGTAGCAACATTATGTCTCCTTAACCTATACATTTAGCATTAAGCAGCATGGGACAGTTATGAAATGCGACAGAAAGCGAAATGCAAGCCCGCCGTTCAATTGTTTCACAACAGTAACTGTTTCCGCGACTCGTGTGTTTGCATTTGGACTGTCGTTTGTTTTTGGTTCTTTCTTAGCAACAGGAGTTTTCTTGGTAGAGTTGCTTTGGTTTTACTGTTGCTCAGTGGGATAGTCTTTCATTGAAATATTAATAGATAATTTTAATGAAGACCTTATAATGATGTTGTTCTTTTATTATTGTAATGTCGTTCACTAGATTGTCATCGATAGTAGATTAGAGGACATATTGCATAGTTGTAATGTGAGGGCTACAAAAGTCCGCAAATCAAAATTCTGAACTCGGACTAATCTTATTAGTTTTCATGCTTATAAATAATGTTTTAAACTTTCGCGATTCTCACTCGTATTTATATGTACTCGCATAATTTCATACTTAATAATAAATAAATGTACTTTGGAATAATGATATTTCTGGATTTTCCTATATATAAGGTCTTTTGTTACAATAATCATATTAATAAAATGATTCAAAAAGTTCAAGTAGCGAGCCGTCAATCTAAACGTCATGCGTGAAGATCATATCTTTCGTATAATTAGGGCTTACGTCTCAATAGTCTGGATTTTCAACCGGTATAAAAATACTTCTCATAGCTCAGCCGGTAGACTAGTACAGAGAGGAATTAGCATTTGTTTCACATAAAACTAACTGCTTTATTAGTATAAACCTGCCCTATGACAGCGATTACCCATTTAGTCTAATCTGGCACTAAGTAATTATTACAATTATCATAAGCTTAGGATTGCGCACAAAAACCTGACCGTTGCAAAATTACATGCTGCCTTTATAATAAACGGTCTTAATAATATCTTAGCATACTTTAATAGATACATACATCACGCCTGTGTTGGCTAAAAATAATAATAAAAGCACAGGAAACTTTACACAGACAAAACTATAGTATGACTATTTCATGCTTAGTAGCTACTTTTTTTAGGCTTTAAATTAAATACAAGAGGTTCGAGTATTACTATAGTCATGGATTGCTAGCCTGCAGGATGAAATATGCCTTAACCTATTTTCTTTAAATAAGAAATGGATAGGTGTTTACTAAATCCGACACCACACGAGAAAACATAGTTGCTCTATAAAATTCACATGCAAATGAAGTAGAAAAGTACATACATACCTACATATTTTCACGCCTGTATTCCCAAAAGAGGTAGGCAGAGCACATGAATTCAAAAATCCAGTGCCACGTTTAGCAATTTCGGGGTTATTTCTTTGGTCAAGAACATTTTGCGAAATTACAGTTGTAGATAATTTAAGAAACAAAGAAACTGTACCAGGATTGATTGAAATTGATCTTCGACCTTGTACACATAACTTTGCTAAGAATCTATTGAAAACCAAAGCATACTAGTTATCTAGTCATAAGCTCAGATAGTCGAAATTTTATTACATATAGATCTAACGAGAACTGTCAAAGAAAATATAAATACTTGAACAAATGCAAACTAATTAAAAAAACGAAAGCTAACAAAACTATTTCTAATATTACTAATCAAAGACCACAAATCATTGAAAAAAATACGGTTGCAACCGAATGGTAACAGAGTAAACATTGCTTCTGGCGACACATGAAATATGGAGCCGACACGCTATTAAATTATAAGCTGGCTTAATGAGTCAGGGCTGGCCGCGCGGCCGATCTTAAAGCCAATGGAATATTGTCATTCAGAACAATAATGACGCCATTCACATTGACACCAACTGATTGGCCGACAGCTAGACGATCCAATCCTACTCATTCAACACCAAACCAGTAACCTTCCGTACCCTTGCCAGTTTACTGCCTACTCAGCCAAGCCACCACAAGGTGGAGCCTCGGAATATATTTGCATTACATTGACTGACATTAGTGGTATCGGTAGGAAGAGAAAGTAAGGTAAATATTTGGTCTGTAAACGTCTGTTATTGGGTTTTGTCACGGAAATTGAAATGTTTGAGTTGTCGTTTACTTGTTTGCATTGGATAATTTACGAGTTTTGCTTTAATAAAACAACTTATGTTAAACTTATGTAGCTGTTAACATGGCATACAGTAGTTTGCTCAAGTACTAGTGTTATGCTCTAGAATAAAAAGGCGAACGTTTTTACTGCCGTGAGAATGTTTTGCATAATTTAATCAGAAGTAGTGTGGTCGTAAAACGGTCGAGCTGATATTCCCTTCGCAGTAGATGAAGATATAAATGAAAAAGTATATCTGTATGATTGGTATCTGTATCTACTTACTGATGCAGTTTGCATAGCAAATGGGAGGCCGTAACCGATCGTGAGGTTCAAATTAAACGGATAATAATAAAATTATGTTCCTGTGTTTATTGCAAACTTGTAACGCATTAAAGTTTTTTGTCGCGTTTTAACAACGTGACTGAAGAGTGCATAAATCGTAAGTCTGTGAAGTTATTGTACAAGCGGAATAATTATGGTAGAATAATATATAAATTGCTATTGTTAAGTTCTTTATGTTTTGCTGTTCTCGGTAACTTTGAATCATTGTTCATTGATGAAATTAATGACAACAACTTCCAAAATTACTATAATATGCTCCGATTCGCACTGGTTTAAATAAGGCATATTTTTATTACCTATATGTTCGTAAAGCTCAGTGAATTATGAATTTAACAAGAAAAAAAAAGGTTTTATGATTTAAATAAAGCAACTAAAAAGAAATTTAATATGTTGGTGCCTCCCTTCAAGCAAAAATTAACAATGCTCCTGTGAAGAGAGTCCCTCTTCCACACGGGGTAGGTATATCAAATTACAATTTATCATTTGTAGACTTTGAACAAAACCAATAATTTACCAGAACACTTCAAGCATATTAGACTACTAGATAGTTATGTATTTCCTTTCTATTCTATCGTTATTCATTTTTAGTACCTATCTTTGATTTCCTTCTATCCACAAAGCCTCTCATTACTTCGCAAGTTTTTTTTCGTAACCTTAAATATCATCATCATCAGCCTATATACGTCCCACAGCAGGGCACAGGTCTCCTCTCAGTATGAGAGGGCTTGGGCGATAGTTCCCACGCGGGCCCAGTGCGGATTGGGAACTTCACACACAACGTTGAATTACTTCAATGAATATCATGAAAATACTAAATTATTATCATTCTCGTTTTTATCGTCGACGTTATTGAAGCCAAGGCGCCTATACTTCCATAAAATGTTTAACCAAATACATTAAACTTTGCAGTTTCTTATAGTTGACCTACCAAATTGAGTATGTTGGCTAAATCATTTAGCTAGCGGTTTAACATACAAACTACATCATAAACTATTAAAATAAAAACCCTAATAAAGACAGCCAGTCGATTATTACGATACATATTTGCATTGGCACGCCGATCTCTATCAAAATTCCTAGTATTTGAAATTTAGTATGATTCTTTTGAATTTTTTATTACATTATTTGCTGAAGAATCTGGTTCGATTAAGTTTTATTGTTGTTTTAATTTTAATACTTCGATGAAATTGGGGTAATAATGGTAGCGTGGGAATCGATTTCGCTAAAATTGGGTTTATTCTTTACTAAATGTTACTTTTACTTTTGTTGCTGGCCACTTTAAAGTTTGATGTCTGGCTGAGTTTCTTTTATTTTTTGCTTCCAATTTCAAAATATAGTTTTGTTGCAAGGCATAAAGATTGAATTTATTCGAATGACAGCGTGGGTTGTGAGTAGCTCGTACTCGGCTCGATTCAACAGTATGATAATCGAAACATTCGATTCTGTCGATTGAGTTGTTAGTATCGGATTACAATGGCGGTTGTTATCCATAACATTTTCATGTTTTGTGAAATGAATATCTTTATTACGGTTGTATCAATCATTTGATTAAACATACCGTTGTCACCATGCCGTGAAAACTATTTAAAGTTCGTTCTCATTGTTAGATCTTCGATTTTATTATTTTCTATGAGTTCTAATGCTTTCTCGGCGTATATTGCAGAAATATATACATACACGAAACGTGACATAGACAAATCAGTATAAATTTCACGTCGTGTAGAGCCACACTTAGTGGTATTTTAGTCCGTACCAATATATAAATGTGAAAGTATGTTTGTTTGTTTGTCCGTCTTTCACGGCTAAACGGAGCGACGGATTGACGCTATTTTTTAGGTAGAGATAGTTTAGATTTAGGGCATATAGGTTACTTTTTGTCTCTTCAAAACCCCCCATTTCCCTAAGGTGAGGGGTGGAAGTTTTCAATGTAGAAAGCTATAAATTGGTATGTGTGCTATCTCTACATAAAAACAGATGAAATGGTGAAAAAGTGATAGATTGCTAGGCTATCGCTTAAAACACACCTAAACCTTATTCTTTCGTCAGCTCTTACGACATGCACGGAAGCAATAAAGGGAGGATTGGTTACCTACTGTAGTTTAATTTTTAAGTTTCATTGAAAATGGCTTTCTTTCGTCGTCCTTGCGACTCGGTTGACGACAAATATAACGCGACCGTGCACAAATCAAGAGCAAATCACGTTATGATCTTCAAATGGAACCATTCAGCCGAGTCAAGACGTGTGCTTTTTCCTTAGAAACCTGAGTGTACAGGTTAGGCTTCAACGCACTGAAACAATGGGTAATTTATTATTAAAAGGGAAACCATGACTGCAAATACTTCGGAGAAATCAGACAGAAGTTAATGAGTTTCTTTGCTAATTTGTTCAGACTTCACAGTTAGCTACAGAAGAAATTCATCTACATAGGTCTAGGTAATAGCATAGTGACAGTAAACTATGAATTTTACCTATCCGCTGCCAAAATAGTCGCCTATAGGCTTTTGTGTGTTAAGTTTATGGTATGCTTTAGGTGACAGGCTGTCAATGTCACCATTATACTTCTTTTGTCCAACTATACATACCAAGGATTGTGCTAAAAGTGGAATCCGTATTTAAGAGGCTTTCTGTTTTTGACAGGTGAATGTTCGTTTGTAACTGGTGATGCTGGCATATACATGAAACCCCACGCGGCTGCAACTAAAAACTACATGACAATTTAAAATACTTGTACAATAATATTAAATTACGTCAGGTGGTCTACATTTTAAGATTAATAAAGGGTATTGGAAAATTTCTTGGTTATTATGTTATTAATACTAGCCCGTGTGGTGTTGAGTTTAGAATAACACCTCTCCATTTCTTCCGTGGATGTTGTAAGAGACGTCTAAGGAAACTTATGTACCTATTTAAGGGACAGGCTAGCAACTTGTCACTATTGTACCTCTTAACTTCAAATTTAAGTAGCTATGAAACGTAAAATACTTTTGGTTGTGACTACGTGGCGACTCGTGCGCTCTGCCTATCCCTTTTGAGAACACATGCGTGCTGTATGTATGAAAAAACCAAGCTTGGTTGTACCTGCATAGCCATTGCCCGTAAAATATTAAAAAGCTACACTGTCTCACAAAACACACTAAACCTCTCCGCACTGTGGCGAAAAGTAATTCGCTTATTAAATATAACACTCTCTGCCAATTCTAGTGCAAACTCAGTGCAGTAAAGACATTGTAACACGCATAATGGCTTAGCACCGAGACGTGGATGAATTCAAAGGCATTTTAATCAATATTTCTTTAGAGAACAATAATAAATCCGGCAGATTTATGGCCGGTCGAGTTCTAGCTGGTCCTGAGAACTCCATGTGAGGCCTGATTTGTGATACCCCGGCACGCAACGCTACTGATACCTATGGCTATTAATTGTTTTCTTTTTCTTAATTTGGTTAGGCCAGCCTTACACTTGTAAGTTTTACTTACGTAAGTAGGGACAGCTATAAGGTAGGACGAAATAGCAATACTCGTCTCTCTTTTTAGCAGATAGCTGCGTCCCAATTATTTTTTTCCTAGCCTAGTATATCCCACTGCTGGGGAAAGGCCTCCCCTTTTTTACGCCACTCGTCCTGAGCATACACCTGCCAATTGTCCCAATTTACGTAAGTAAAGCTAGCCTTTGACTTGTACCTTGTAGAGCCTATTTACGCAGTAAACGTAGTAACAGAATTGCTGGACAAGTAATTGTTAATAAGTATTACGTTTACCTACTGTGTCAGCGTTCTGCGGTGGGTCATGAATTGTTGGACTATACTTTGAGACGTAAATAAGTTAGTAAACGTCTTACTGTACAAAAAACACGTCATACAAAAAAATTCCAGCACAATGGTAAAATACAAAGGCTTAAGGGATCTCTTATAGCCAACCTTTGAGAGACAGAGAGGAATTAATTAGGTATTGATACCAACAATATCTTACAATTACGAAGATGCAAGCGATCCCGAAAGGGATAAGTCACTCTTTGTACTTTACCATTTTACTTGCACTTTTTGAATAACGTGTTATTTGTACTATAAAGTATTTTCTTACTTACTTAAATAGCAACATGCCAGTAGCTAAATAACTTAAAGTCTTAAAATCAGTTCGTCTAATTAGTGTTTTGTCCAGAGTGCAACTCCGGTCTACTTTGTACTTGGTCTTAAAAGCAATATTAACAAATTGGCTAAAAATGACTTAGTGCGTCTGAAACGCAGTAAAGAGCCCGCTTTATGAAACAATATTGTAACTTAGTTACAAGAGGAAATTTATCTCCAATAACAAACCCTGCTAACTTTTACTTAAAACATATTACTATGTTAGACTCAATCAGAGTAAAATAAAAAGGATGACATGTGCAATTTCGACCATACGCAATTTAGACTACTTTCAAGTTAGACATAATGAAAATTACATGTTTAGACGAAAAGCTTCTAAATTAGTCCAGTTGCTACGTAGACTATTTGCATCTTAGACGAAATAAAACTAAGAAACTATAAACGTACAAAATAAGTGCATACTCGTATTAGCAAAATTTTATCAGATCACATTACACAGAAGTGTTACTCTGTCTATCCCGACACCACAAATTAATGACAGTTTGCTAGTCGGTCGCCTAAAACATAATTAAACCTATTCGCTTCTTACGACAACACACGGGATTTAAAATAAACTACTATTATTCCATCATCGTTTATGTGCAAATATTTAAATCAGTAAAAACATTTGCTTTCGAGTTAATAATGCTACCGAAAATAAACAGATTGGTATGATGTTCGAAATCACCCGTGACCTGAATGAGAAAGTCTAGACGCTGTGGGCATAAATTTTGTAAAATCTACACTTCAAACACTGTCGATTTATTAAGCTGCTGTGAATGTTGTGACAAGTTTCACATTTTAAAGATTTTCAGCTTATCAATCGCGATCAATCAAAATGTGTATCATTATTAGTTCAATGCTCCTGTTTATTTTCATACTTACTGTTGGAATAGAAAACAGTCTCACAATTCTTTGATTAGTTAGGTATTTGTTAGCAAACTTTACCCGGCTTTTAAAGTATACCTTTAAAATATAAAAATACAAAAAGGTTAGTATTAAGGTTGAATTTAAAGTTACTTTATTTTATGGACAATCTTACGGCTTTAAAATTTAAATGTGGCTCATGGCAGCCCTTCTTCGGTGGCATGGTGACGGACGGACGGACAGAGAGTGAAGTCCCAGTAATAAATAAGGTTCCGTTTTTACCCTTGTGTACGGAACCTTAAAAATAGACTCTGTTATTGTTGCCGTTGCCATACCAACTTCCAATTCTAGTCGGTGCGCCGCAGACAGTCCGGTTAACGACATCATAAAGTGTCTGGTTCGAACTATGCCAAACATCGTGACGCGGCTGCGCGTGAAGAACGGTGTAGGTCGCGGAATGGTTGCACGTGTACGGAAAAAGCTAGTTTTTACTTTGGGTTTCTTTTACAAGATTATATTTTTCAACACATGAAATTTAATACGTAAGTATTATAAGTATTGTAATACCCCGTGAGTTCGATTAGTGATTAGTGTGTTATCTTTCCGTTATTTCCGTGAATGTCATAAGAGGAGACTGACGTAAATAGTCATTGCTTCGTTTCATGAGGGATCAAGCGTGATTTTTATAATTACGTATGTGTAAATCACGATAAAACAATAATTAGTACGATTAAGAGATGATGTTCGACTATTTTACATGTTGGACCACTTTTAGCAACTGAAGGATTTGAAGTCCTCTGGTTTTACCTTGATATTACCAGTTAGAAACCGAGATGATGAACCAAATCTTTTGCTAACAGTTCTACAAAAATGCGGAAAACATTCATAAGATGCACCCTTTACAAACGTATTTTTCTTCTTCTTCAGCAATGCGGTCAATAAATTGTTTATTAATCTATTTAACACCTTATTTCTACATGTTAGAGATAAACACAACGACCAAGTGACCGCAATGAGAAAATTGTCAGACACATAAGATTGTCAACACGTTGTTTCGTGGAAATATCAATTTTTCACAACCGCCTCTGCTGTCTGGAGGTCTTAAGCCTGTGATAAACTAATAAATGAGCTGCTATCACGTTGTTTCGCGGCTTATATTGTCTTACAAAATGTCACATCATTCATTGTTGGCCGGCTGAAAATGTGGAACGTATTTTTCCGCGCGAATCTTGTTCTGAAATCAAAATAAATGCGCGCGATTCGCTAGTTTGCCTACCGGTCGCTCTAGTCGTTTTAAATGCACGGATATTTAGTTCCCAAATTATGGAAAATTTGTATTCATTCCAATAGTTAGATTATGATTCACAGTTATTTTTTCTTCATTTACATTTGTCTCACACTTAACATTTAGGCCAGCAACCACATAAAGTTACGCGATACCAACTGTCAAATTATAATAATTGCTTCCAAATTCAAACGTTTATTCTAATTTTAAAATGTTTACAGATTTTAATCCTAATCAAATGTGGTGATTTTGTCTACAAATGTTACTGGCCAGTAACTTTGACAGTTTAAGGAGCACTTTATTATTAAAAAGAAGAATAATGAGACGATTTAAGAGCGTGCACACAAAATTCGGTGATTTTGATGATTTTCAAATGCTTTAGAAAGCTATAAATCCTTAAGTTTTTAAAGAAAAACTACTGTAACATATAAATAAACTCTTTTTCTAGGGATTAACGGAAAGAAATATTTTATTAGCAACACAGATTTCTTTTACTTAGCCAATTTGTTGAAGGGTTTTCACAAAAATACGCGTCAGAGCTGTCTTTCACTTGAAAATTTTCCATTAAAATTTACCATAAACGATATAAACTTGTTATTATCTGATAGACAATATAGTCTACTGGGGATTAACGGAGAGACATGCATCAAATTATTGGTTTTTATTATTCAAATATCATTTTACATAATTTCAAAGTTGAACTATTACTTTATTTTTTTTCTCATTGATTTTAATGTAATTACAAATGAAACAATTTTATTGTAAATTTACAGAATATGTTTAGTCTAACCATATTTTTTTCATGGCTGAATATGAGTTACTTTATTTTTCACGATTTTTTAAACATTGGTCCAAAACCACTAAGGTCAGGTGGGGGAAGAGAAACGCAGGGATAAGAGGGCTCTACAGACCATAATCACTCATAACTCGACGAGTTATGGTCTGTGGTGCCTCTTACCCCTGCCCTGCCCCTGAATTTCTCTTCCCCGCCTGATATTATAATTACGTTCGTAAAAAATGTGTGCGCCCTCTTAAAAATAATTTATAACTTCTTTTAATGCGTTCGACAATCGGAGAGCAGAAATAGCCTGTCGCAGCCAGACTTTAATTTCTTTGACAGTCGGATTTGGCAGACTGTCATGACATCACTTGTTGGCTGACCTCTAAATGTAGGCGCCAGTGCATTTTACAAGACCACACATTCAGTTAAAATTTATTCTTTGATGATAAAAAAAAACTTATTTATATTAAGTACTGTAAAGTCGTGTGTCTAATGAATGAATAATATTTTTTGTGACACATCATAAAGCCAAAATAATGCTGCGCATATTGAATGAAGTCGAAAATAACGAAAATGTGATGTAATCTACAAATTCCATATTTGCTAGAATCTGAATCGGCCAGTTGATTGGTCCCGATGACTTGGTGTAAGTCGTGGGAAGCCACTGGATGTAGGCAGCGCAGGACCGGTCATTGTGGAGATCCTTGGGGGAGGCCTATGTCCAGCAGTGGACGTCTGTCGGCTGATAATGATGATGATGATGATGATGATGAATCGGTCAGTTCGGACAAACCAGTTCGACATGTTTGGGCCAATTCGTAACCCATCATCAAGATCAACACGCCAAGGCGGCTGCAGTTAGACGCGTGACGAGTACCAAATTTATTTTCGTCCAACGGCTAGACGCAACTTGGGTAACGAAATGACCCGAAACTTAGAGCTTATCATGAGTTTACTCTTTTTATTTACGAAAAGAAGATATACAAGAACGGATTATATTTTTTTAACTTAGTGTAGAATTAACAGTTATTTTAACCGTTTTTTTAAACAAACAGAGGAGAAACCGTGTTGAAGTAACTCCAAAAAATTCCCAGACGGCGCTTGCGACCAACAATCGTATAAAAGCATAAATCCCTCCCGCGTAAGCCCGACTTCAGACCGAGCTAATTGAAATGAACTGCACCCGAAAATTATTTGACAACTCCGAGAAAATACGATTTCGGAATAAACTTGAATTCTTGAACGGAAAAGGATGTTTGTGTAATTCCCTCGAATTGGTAGTTATGATTTAATTTGACTTTTATAAGTGGGTTTTAAGATTAATGTGGGATGTTGTGAATTTATGATGTTTTGACATGATTTTGTAAGCTCTTAACAAATGTCACTTTAAATTTATCAACTGGTGTAAGAAACTATAATTATTATAATGACTCTTGTTAGTATTGACCCGCGATTACTATACACACTCAATAGGTGCACATCCGTTGCAAGGTTGCACGTATCAGTCAAATAGCTTCTGAGACTATACTCTTGCTTCATTCAAATGATCATCACTCTTGCCATCTGCTCGCCATAAATACTTGAGTTTCAGGTACTCAGAAGTCTTCACCAGCTTGGTAAAGTGGTGTAAAGTGCCTCCGTGTAAAAAACCGGATTACGATTGTGAGAGCATCGTTTGAGCTTACGAAAAACCAATTTTTAGTAAACCATTCGTTCAATTTGTCAAAATTCAAATATGGCTATGGGCTTTGGTTGCGATGACGTTACGTGACACCAATTGTTTCAATTTCAAAGCGAGTTTACGTTTCAACTGTCAAATTAATACCGATGCTGATTTTAGGGCGTTAGACAATAAATAGCACTGCTGGTCGATGAACGTTCCATAATATTTGTCTCCTGATATGATGTCATTACACTTCACATCAATGGCCGATCATTTCAAATTGTAACGGTTCGCTCGTTAAATTCAAACTGCAATAGGGAAGCCATTATGCTGAATGGCCATTGACGATGACTTTCACAGCTGCCGTATTGATTTGGTAGTTTATTGGTTTCGTTGTTTGATTCGAGAGGCTATAGGAATGTATCTTTTGAGCGGAATGATGTGTTTGATAATTTTATGAATTTCGTTTTGAATCCGTCTTGAGGTCTCGGTCATGTCAGAGGGCTGGTATGAGTTTTACGAAAAGCCAAATTAGTATTGCTTCAAGAGTTAGCAGTGGCTTGAAATGGAATGTCATTGCTATACTAATCATAGCTAATTAATATGAAAATAGATCTAGGTCCTTTTGATAGCAGTCCTTAAGTCCAAAAATTGCACAAATTATTGAGCATGGTGAAGTGTTAAATTAGCGGATCGGCATCCATAACGAAATGGTATTGGGCTGGCCATGTACTCGTTTCTCCTAGACTCGTTGTAGGTCTAGATAACCACCAAGTGAAACAAAATAACTCGAAAAGGTGTTTTTGAAATATTGACCCTCGTTTTTGGTGGCCAGAGAATAGTGGAAATATTAGGTGAAAATTTTAAAGTTTGAAAGAGTTTTGATTAAGGTATTTGACAGTAATATTACATTTAAATTAATAAGTAAAGTTGCAACCCGCAGTCAGCTGGCTAACGTAAAATCTACAGTACACATGCAGTAAGATAAAATTACAAGGTGAAAAATAGCATCCAAAGCTTGATTAAATTTAGACTTGCACGAGATCGAAGTAGTTAATTCTTTTACTAAATAGTTCAGAAAAGTAGAATAAAATATGAGTAGACTGAACATTGTTCCGAAGTCGGAGACGTATCACAAAGAATTATTATTTTACGTAATAAAGTTCAGTTAGGGAATTCAATTTTAATCTTTTCGCAATGAATTTCATGATGTCTTGTAATCAAGCTAATGTGGATAATATGGCATGGTATCAATGTGGCCAAAGAATTAAATATTCTCTGAGGCTACATCTGCATAGGCGAGGTGGCTTGCATAACGCCTAGTTAAGTCTCCTAGCGAGTAGTTTATTAACAAACATCTACCTCGACCGGGAATCAAACCCTGCTTCTTAAGTCTAACAGTCAGATTCTTTAACCACTAGACCCAAGGCTGGCCAAACCTTGACACGCGGGCCACCAAGTGCCCTACCAAGGCATTTGAATTTGCCCACCTAGCGCGGTTGGCTGGCAAGCTCACGTGACGGCGAGAGGTAGCATAGCTCTCATGTGATTGGTCGTCAAATAAAATCGTCGTGGTCCGCCGTCGCCAAAGTCTTAAAAATTTTACTCATCTGGAGAGTCTATTGGCCAGCCTTAGGTGCATCTATCTGGTCGTCATAAGGGTAGCCTTACACCTAAGCCTGGCCATCGCGTCTATACGCGAGTTATACCTTTCATTGCACCATGAACGACATGTCGCTTCTGGAACATTCGTTGATCTCTACGAACCCCTTGCAGGCGTGATCCCGAGCTTCAATCACTCTGACAGTTATTTACGCTCTACACGCGTCTATTTCCGACTCATGCGCAGCTCGGGATGTTTTTGTTGATTGGGCATCGGTGATTAGTTGCAGTTGCATACGATTTGTAAGACACGTAGTTTGTAGGTGTTTTTAGGTCAGAACTATCCCTGTATCCAATGCCCGTGTTGTGTCAGGGTTTGTAAACACTGCTCCTTTTCTTCTGTGGATGTCGTATAAGGGGACTAAGCAGGTATGCTGTAGTGACAAGACTATGAATATAAAATTTAAGCGATTCATACCAGCCCTGATATCCGTACCAATATATAAATGTGGAAGTGTGTTTGTTTGTTTGTCCGTCTTTCACGGCTAAACGGAGCGATGGATTGACGTGATTTTTTAGGTAGAGATAGTTTAGGGCATGGAAAGTGACATGGGCTACTTTTTATCCCAACAAACCTAGAAAACAAAAATATAGTTTGCTTGATAGATCGATATCGATCGATGATAGATCGATATCAATCGATGACCGATCGATAGATGATAGATCGATGGCGCTGTGTGTCGTTTGAAACGAGCAGTTTTCTTAAAGTTGTGCTTTATACCGCAATATAACCGAGTTCCACGCGGGCGAAGCCGCGGGCGGAAAGCTAGTAATAACATACATACATAAATGTATAACACATGTATTCTCAATGGGCTAAGTTGAGCAGACGGAACCTTACATAGTAAACACTGATAATCAACACAAGGAAGCACTAAGAAAGGATTTTTGATAATCCACTTCTTAAAGGAGGTAAAAGGGGGACGCAGAGTTAGTATAAAGGATTTCTGAATTGTCTGTAATTCAAAATTTAAGCGCGGACGAAGTTGCGGATAAAAGGTAGTAATGGATAAAATTTCTTAGCATTAACGCTACTTAAAAGTCTTACGGAAATGTCATCATAGCCTACTTGAGATAAGAATCAATATAGGAACTGCTGCGTTTATGTCATTGGTCTGAAGTTATGTCAGTGCAATAAATCAAAAGAGAACCCTTTCACTTGGAACTTTCATAACTTTTCAGATATTTGCTTATATCTACGCTATTATGGACAGTTTAATAATCTTTATCAATGCCACTTCTTGCTGTGTTATGTCACAAATTGATGTATTAAATTGAAGAAAGTTTCATAATGCACTTAGATACTTTAAAGTAGGTAATAAGCTTACTTTTCTCACGAACACGGACAACTTGTAATATTACAGCGAATTTTCGAAAGAAACAGTTCTCTTTGTCTAAGCAGGGACGTGGTTCAGTTTATTACAAATAGGGTAGAAGAGCCAGCTACGTAATTGTTTTTATTTTGTTGTAAAAAAAACAGCCAACGTCAAAATGCAAAAAATCCGTACCAATATATAAATGTGAAAGTGTGTTTGTTTGTCCGTCTTTCACGGTTAAACGGAGCGATGGATTGACGTGATTTTTTAGGTAGAGATATTTTAGGGCATGGAGAGTGACATAGGCTACATTTTGTCTGTTCGAAACCCCCCATTTCCCTAAAGTGAGGAGTGGAAGTTTTCAATAAAGAAAGCTATCAAATTGGTATGTGTGCTATCTCTTCTGTGATACCCCAAATTTAACGCGAGCGGAGCGGCGGGCAAAAGCTAGTACTATATAAATTTGCATAAAACAGTTTTTTTGCTTACATTTCTGCATGGCTAGCAACCTATCACTGTTGTACCTTTTAACTAAAAATGCTGGAAGTATCTACAAGTCGTGAAATAGTCATGATTTTGTTTATGTAGCCTTTCGCTCTGCCTACTCCACTTGGGAATACATGCGTGATGTACAAGTTTGTAATCTTTTAAATATACCTAATTTTACACACTGGCCTCTACACGTGTTTTTCCGTAGTGTTCCACGAACGATGCAGGTAAATTGCAAAATCTACAGACACGGAAGGATGTAGTATATCCAACGTTTTGACAGCTACCAGGTCTCGGGACGCTATATAGCCGTCACATAATAAACTTCTTTTGATCTCCGAACAGCTCTGCTGACATTTTCATATACAACTAAGTGCTTAAACAATTCACTTCAAAAAGAGTTGAGGGAAATATTGTAAATACAAAGAGTGGGCCACTGCGGTGCAACGCGTTCTAAGAAATTTGTAAGTTTTTTTACATAAAATTGTGTAAGTGGTGTTGTAGCTTGTGAGAATTTATAGCGGTTAAAAGGGTGAGATGAACTGCTGTGAGTTTTGTAATAAGTACATAGTTTGTTTGTTGGGAAAATATCGACGCTTGAAAGGTGAAATGGAATAATTACTTTTATTTTTTTTAGGATAGCCTGTGATCCAATTTCCCATTATTATAACAACATTATACTAAAACCATGTCTATTTCACGATACGTAGCCGCTTCTAGCATATTTTCTTTAGGGTTCAAGTTGACAGTCATAATATCACTAGACAGTTCAATCATAATAGTCATCTTAACCTATTTCCATAGTCGCCTCTTACGACATCCACGAAAGAAACGGAGAGGTGTTATTCCAAACCCGTCACCACATGGAAATAATTTGTGTAATAAAATACCAGCAAGCTAAACAAATAGTTTATTTTACAAAGCCATTAACCCCGCACGTAATAACTTACTTATCCATACACGACTAACGCGTACTCTATCAATTTTAATAGAGATTTGTAATAAATAACGCACCTCAAACTTTACACCTGCATTCTTACATTGCTTCGGACACCATATGGTTACGGCAGTCCATAAAAATTGTTGATTTTTAAGAGGTACTAATTAATTTGATCTTCCAATGTACCGCTACAGTAGCGTTAGGGTCCAGCGGGTATGAGGAAGTGCCTCGTCCATTTTTCGACCGTCAAAGTTAATTTCATTCGTCAAAATTTACGTGTTACTATCCTCTGACCCCAAAACGTACATACATCACGCCTGTATTTCCAAACGGAATAGGCAGTGCACATAACACTACATAGAAAACACCGTGAGTATTTCACATTTCGTGGCAATTTTTATTATATTTTTTTAGATTTTAAGTTGGCAGGTGTAGTAGTGATAGGTTGGTAGCCTGTCGCCTAAAATAAACCTTAACCTAAATAGGTTAAGGCAATCCTTGGTCATTCTTACGACATCTACGCATGAAACGAAGAGGAGTTATTCTAACTAAACCAAGCACCAAACGTATAAAATAACAATATTTACTATGAGTTGTTTGATAAAGTGAAACATCATGAGAAGACCTGCACATAGCGACGAAGTAATTCAGTGTTGTGTGTGAAGTTTCTGTTCCGTACTGGGTTTCCCTGGGAGCTACAGCTAAAACAAATCCATGGTGGTTCCATGGTACGAGTAAGTTTGATAGTAGGTACTCAGTGGCCCAAATATAGCCCAGGCAGAAATCACATATTTTTCCTAAATGTACTCGCCAAATTTTCGCCACTAAGTATATTTCTGAACTCCTGACATGATTTTGTAGAAATTTAGTAAACAATTTCAAATGTAGTTCTTGTATTGGATGGGAGATAAAATAAATGATTATATTAAATGCGATACACATAACGTTTCTGTAAAATACGAATCACGATAAGACCCGTAAAAACATTTAATATCTTGATCTTGAACCTTTTCCACTTAAAAACCGATCACGCTTCCACATTATTTCATTACCGTAAACATTATGAAATACCTATTGGCACTTCACTTTATTACGCCGACGTTTTGACACCCCGCAGCTTTATCACGGAGTGGTAAAGTCCAAATCGTGTTACCTAAGTCAGTACATAAATCTAATGGTTACATATTGACCCATTATTATCTCTTAATGAAGTTGAGCTTGGCTTTGTCATGTCTGTGTGCTTTACTGTTTATACGATAATCTTTGATGTGTAGTGCGTGTGTTAAGTTCAGTGTTGCCAACTTAGCAACTTTTTCGCTAAATCTAATGGCTTTTGGGATGTTAGCTACGTTTTCTCAAGCGTTTCGTATGTTTTAGCGATTTTTGCAGCTAGTGTGGCGTTCCGTTCCATACATGTAGTGATAGACGCTTTCAAAATGCTTAGCGACTGGGTATAACTAGCAGTTGGCAACACTAGCTAATTTTGTTTTAAGTACTAGGTGAATATATACTAAAATCAATAATCAACAATCATACTGAGAGGAGGCCTGTGCCCTGCAGTGGGACGTATAATATAGGCTGATGATGATGACTAGGTGAAAGCAATACCGACCCCGTGTGCGTTTGCAGCATGTGGAGCGACCGATCGCGTGTGCTAGTGATTGGTGATTGGTTAAAATGATCGATCGCGCAGTGATTAGTCGGGTCTGCATGTTACATGCCTATGGAGGAACGGTGTGGCAACCGTCTTAGAGGTTTTGCTTAGTCGCAATCAGTGGTAGAATGTTTGAATAATCAGTTAACTGTATTTGGACTATTTTAGCAAAAACTTTGCAGGTGTGGTATTGGGTTTAGAAGTACACTTCAGCATTTCTTCAGAATAATAGCAAATAGCTTTGAACAAGAAACTACCGAGAGATTCACTCATAAAGGAAAATACCGAAACTTACATCTTAAAATCGAGTTGAGCTCGAAATGTTTTGGGCTATTAAGTAATAATTAGGACGTAATTTCTTGTAACATTTTGCGCGCTCTGCCTACCTCTGGAACCCACTTCGGTAATAATGGCGTTATGTTTGCGTTGCTGTTTCATGTATCACAGATAAGCCAATGAATCACACAACCACGGAGGCCCGGATGTGTTTGTACGAGTATTAATTCGATATGTGTTGTGCAAATAAATATGCAATAATAATATAGTGCTTGTGTTAACACCGCTTTAGCTCGTAGCTAGATATCGACGGATATGCAAATATAGAAGATAATAAAATACAAGGTTCGGTTCGGAGTAAAACGTTTTCTAGAAGAGGTTTCTAGGGTTGTCTGGCTGTCATCCCTTCTGTCACTGGGTTGTGTCTTGAACTGTACATTTGAACCAATTAGGTAATTTTATAACCCACTTCAGAACGTTGTACCCAAAGTAGATCAACCACTATACTCTCCTGGTGTTTTTCCTTCTATCGATACAAGTCAGGCTAAAAGGCATACATATATATAAATATCGCGTTTGTATTCCTAAATTGATAAGACAGATATTCAAAACGTCACATAGACAAAAACCAAATCTAGTTTACGTCTGGCAGCTGTCTGACCACAATTTTATGTTAAAAAAAAAATTGAACGGGTATAGCGGCATGTAATAACTATAGCCTGTGGCCTAAAGGATACTTTAACCTATATCCAAAGTCGCTTCTTACACGGAAGAAATAGACAAGTGTCTAAACCCGACACCACACGGGGAAAAAACTTAGCCTAAAAGATAGCGAATGAAACAATGCAACCAAAGACACTGGGTGCTCAGACCGGCGTGCCAGACGTAAATTGACACGTGTCGTTTTCCATTATAGCTTTCCGGAACTGTATGTTGTTCAATCAGCAGGGTGGGCGTAGACTTGTAAATATTACTTATTGTATGGAAAAGGCGCTAAATACAACGATTTTTAACTCAATCAAGCAAGAGACTCAGCCGCTTCGCAAGGGTGATGCCAGCGGCGAATAAATCCCAACCCTTAAATAGTTGAAAGCCGCGAGTTGTCCAATGGAACTCACTTTCGTGGGAAAAAGCCACATCGAAATTATTCTCTCCACATAGTCTGACTGATCACGAACAGCTAGACAATTGTTGTTAGTCTTGTAACAGTTTTTGCGCCGTCATTAAATTAAATAACCGGCAGCTTGGCTGTTAAAAGAAAAAACTGCGGATCTGCAGCGCTATTGTTTAATTTAATTTGACAGTTGGAATCAATAATCGAGCAACATTTCAAAACGAACTGACACTGAAACTGTAGCTGCTCTGGTCTGACGTTTTTCGAAATCAGATTTTTTCAGCTTCGAAATTCAAAATCGATGCATGATTATAAAGCATTCGCCACACGTCACAATTGCGCATAAACATTGTCGTAAACCGTCGCGTCTGGCGGGCCATATGTATGCGGTGGCTGGTCGCCGTCGCGGACCACCGCGGCGCGGCACGCTCCGGTTTAACCGCTTGTACCGTTAGTGTGTTGTGTGTTAGCCCCTTTACTCGTAAATTAAGTTCGCTCTGTAATTATAATTAAAACTGTTTCGCCAAGAATTTACGCCTTACGTGGACATTTTGGTAGGATGGGTAAACAGATATACTCGTAGGTCATTGCATCGACACCGTGTCTAAGAAAATGGATAGGTTATACTTACGACGGCAACTAACTTATAGATACCATCTGGTTGTTCAACTAAAGTGACACAGAGTTGTCACTGTGGACCCAGATTTGTGTCAGTTTTAAGTTAGTAACTGGCGTGAAAATGTGCAGAATAGGACGAGTTGAGACCCTTAAACTCAGAGGCAAAGATTAGTTTTGAATCGTTGAGCCATATAGTCACTTGTTCCGAATGGGATTAGCCTGGCTCTTAAAAACAAGCTCGATATTAGGTATGTTTCGTATTTAAATAATAAAATAAAATGATAGGTATATTTTGTAAACTGAACTTTGTACCGCACGCACGCGTCGATAAATAGTACCTACTTGCAATTGTGTCTTGCAAATCAATTTCCCTTCACACAATAAGGAAATTATGGTCCATATGTCTGTCACGTCACATAACTTACGTATATCCGCGTATCAATAATACACGACCAACTCTTTAGTATAATTTCTGAATCTAAGAATGTTAGTGTCACTTTGTCTTGTACTGCCATGGCGCCACCTTCGACGTTATACCACGTTAAAGTACGTTAAAAGACGTCGATCCTCATTTACAACTTGTGTAACTCTTTGTAATAAGGATGAGAATGGCATTGCGATTGCAGCTACAGGTGGTACAGTTAAGTTTGTAAAGCGATACGCGAGTGGACTCTGATCGCAAATAGTCTCAATCTATTGGCTCATTTCGAAGTGGCTCCTTTCATACAAATTGCTTATTAAGTGCAGTTTGAGCTATGCCTTTCCTTTTTCCATCTGTCATTCTGTCTGTACGGTTTACTACGGGATGGTATTAAGTGGGTTTTGCAAATTGACCAC
Source organism: Adoxophyes honmai (assembly GCA_005406045.1). Classification (NCBI taxonomy): domain Eukaryota; kingdom Metazoa; phylum Arthropoda; class Insecta; order Lepidoptera; family Tortricidae; genus Adoxophyes; species Adoxophyes honmai. The sequence continues at coordinate 98,982 of BHDV01065797.1, forward strand.
GAACGTGAGGTGGAATGCTAATGTTGAGCGCCAGGGGCACATCGACTGTCAATTGTTCATTATGCTTCTTAACAGAGGTTCAAGTAAAAGTAAAACACCTAAAGTTAAACAAAATGATACAGCATTTATTTATGATTATAGTTTTAGCACTTGTTGTTAAGTTTGCAAGGGTAAATTACATTAATAAGACGGTGTCTAAAAATATTGTGATGACGCAAATTTACGTCGCAAATTTAAGCAGAGAAGTAAACAATATTCTAGATAATCCTTCTATACATATAATAATCACTTGGTAGATTCCTGCCAATTATTAAATTTATCTGAATTTCAAATAGGACAGGTCAGGTGGTAAACACAAACTTATCAATTCGTAATAAGGATTCCGTCACCACCTCGCTTTTAATAAACTGTGCCGTCAATTGCCCGTTCGATACCCTCTCCAAAAATATCAAATTAGCCTTATATTAGGTCTCCTGACCCCATTAGACAGCTTAGTGAGTATTTACCGTCTTTTATGAAGTCCTAAGTCAGAATTTGTCCAGTTCCGTGGGAAGCAATCAGACGAAAACGGCAACATGTCACCAATAACTTGCGTGATTAGCTTCTTTTGGTGCACCGACAGCATATTTTACGTTTATACCACTCTTATACAGCTATTTTTAAAGTTCAAAGTAATTGTTTTGCTGCTGATGTAATTTGATTGAGGTAATCCGGTGAAATTATGTTAGCTTAAAGCGGAGTGATGACGTGAGTTTTGTAAGATATATTTCTTGATCGGTGACCAATAATTTTTATATCGATGTTGAATTATAGCGTTACATTATTGGTGCTGGAAACTGTATTGATATGAATTTTTACAAAAATATTATCTAGCTAAGTTAAGTTAATTCTCATCAAATTTGCCGTCTATTTGACAGGTTCTTCAGAAAAAAAGACAATTCAGTGATAATATAGTTAAAGATGACGCAGGATCAATATTATCAATAAGTTTGGCGGGTCTTGGAGTAATTCCATTTTCAGCAGTGGACGTCTTTCGGGTAAAATTATAATGATGCATACTAAACAGAAAACTGTAAAATTACTACATTAAAACCAAACAACTACTTCAGTGGAGTTCCAGATAAAGTTAAACCTGTTGTGAAATATCTCCCATCAATGTATTATCATCCTATGAATGTAAATTACGGTCATGAACACGGATTCATGAATGAAGAAAGCACTGATTAGGCTGTCAAACAGAAGTCTGTCAGAATAGGTGTAATTGATGCCTCATTGTAGTGGTTAAGCCGAGCGTGCACATGCAATCGTTTTGGCAAATGACCCGTGACACGCGTAGGTATTGATTAGATCATAATTCGTGTATTTTACGATTAATTTTAGTCATGCCATTGAATTAGAATGGGACACACCACCATGGTTTTAAAGAATAAAAGCAGCTGATTTTTTTATACAACGGAAAGACAAATGAGCAATCATCTATGGTCAGTTACCATCATTGTTGCAGACTATCGAAATATAGGAGGGCTAAATATATGTCGTTTATGACAAAAGCCTCCAAGCAGGAACGTTGTCCATTGTGCCAGCAGCTGTGATACTAGAGTCCTACCTGGCTGCTAGATTTGCCTGCACGATGATAGGAACAGACAGGAAATGTTTTTTACGCGGTTTTACTATCATAAAAGAGTTTAGACTAATTACTAACGTACCTACCTATAATTAACTTTTTACTGTTAGTTAAGTTGGTGATAAATAGTAATAATAATAAGCAATAAAAATCATGGGATATTCATACCCATTGAACCAATAGTAAGGGTACTGAGCAACGGACCAACAGACGTATACTTTGCTGAATACATAACAGAAAAATAGAAGGCAGATGAAAGAGGCATGAATAAGAAATGTAATTCTTGTTGACTTTTCTTCTTTTGTGTTGAAACATATTTCCATTCAGCTGTATTTTTTGTTACAGATCAAATTAAAGCTGAGATGAAGGAGAGAATAAGTAAGTGTTACATAAAATAGCAGATGCTCGTAATCGCCGAAATCACGGTCATTTTCAAACTATAGACAAAAAGCATTCTTCGCGCATTCTCCACTTTACGACAGTTCAATGGTTTGTCTGAAAAACACATTCTTAACATGTCTAAACTGAACAATGACAAATCCCTTTTAATCCGTTACTACGAAAACACCGACAGTAACATTACAGCTTTAAGATTTAAATTTGACTGCAGCCTCATCGGGCAAAAAGAAAACACATCACTTGTGGAAGAATTGTGTCAAAGGATCACTGTCACTGTTTGTCTTTATCTAATTTTGGCTTTTGATCGTCTTTGATGGGCATCGACTGGCAGGAAACAGCGTTATTTACCGGCCGCAGCTTCTTATTGAAGGAATTAATTAACATTCCTCTAATCTATCTTTAGCATTTGACTGTTCTATTTACGCGTACTTGCTTCTACATTGTTATTTTAATCAACTCTATCTCTAATTAGCTGTTCAGCTAAAGACAGCTTAGCAACTATTGTTAATTTATTTAAATACTCTACTACGTCTGACTAAATGGCTTATACGCACGCGGGTTCCATTCAAACTTTGTCCTCAACGATGTGATGGTAATCAAGTGACTTTTAGAAATAAATGGTCCATTAAATTTAAATGGAATAGGTATTTTGATCCGTCCGATAGGACACCGCTGTTACGATCCTGTTTTGTGATAATTGTTATGAAATTAACATTTGTTTGTCGAGTGGTCGCCCATTCAGTCCGTCGGCGGCTGGCGCCATGCTTATTTATATTCCCGTGTGATCTATTTGCAAAGATTATCTCAATTAAGGCCGATACACATCATTACAGATTTATCTTATCTTATCGCTACAAGATTTGAGTTGTTAATGTTTTGATAATTGAGAATCTTAGTTGGTATAGTATTACTTAGGCGACTTCTGGTGAAGTAGATGATAGTAATTTAGATCTATGAACGTGACGGTCAAAGACTTTAATGTAAGCCACCATGGAACCTTTTGAAAGGGAAAGTCATTACGAATTTCCACGTTTATTAATGTGATGTTGCTATGATTTTTATTGTTGGCTTTTTTCTTAGTGGCTTATTTATCCATATCAGTTTTTATAGTAGTTCCATAGATTTACAAGTGAGAAGATGTAATTGAGAAACAGTTTTTTAACATATTCTGAAATTGCTATTCAGTGAATATGGCACCGGCACTCCATGTCAAAGACTTAAATTTGTATGAAGATTTCCACTTAGTTCGTATAATAAATAAATAAATAAATAAATATCACTGGACAATTTTTACACCAATCACCTAGTCCCAAAGTAGGCAATTTAATGCCTGTGTTATGGGTACTAGACAACGGATAAACTTACTTATATAAAGAACTTACTTATAATATTATCCTTATCTCATAACTAAAGCCAGGTCCACCATGTATGTAATTATAATCCTAATTAATAACGTACTTTAGCTTCTACTGTGTCTCCATCGTCATCGACGTTACATGTGCTATGATAATTAACACTTGTCACGACACCATATCGAGAACTGGTTTTATAAACTGTCGCAAGATCACCTTTGATTTCAAGTAAATCAGTACAATTTAGCGTTCCGTTCATCGCATTGGGTTTCTTTCGAAGATTAAGATTTTCCGGTCATAAGGCTTCAAACTGCTGTAGGCTAGGTTTTGAGAAAAGCCACCAATTAAAAAAAAGTGAAAATGTTCTAAAAAAAACATTATTCAGTGAGTAAACTGCTTAGTTTGATCAAGTTTGTGTCGCCGCACACAGGCTACCGGCCACAGCCACAAACGCCGCCATGAGAAGCCAGACGCAGCTACAAAAGTAGTTGAAGCGCGCGACAGCCACTTGTTTAGTTCCGATAGCCGTTTGGTTTTAGTTCCGATAGCCGGGACGGGGCACAAGAAGCACCTGCGATGATTGTAGCGTGTGGCGGCCACCGGCGTCAACTCTATGTGGCGAGTCCATATAAAATGTATGAAAAGTACAGGAAATATGCCGGTGGCGGGGTTTGTGATTGTGACCGGTTAAGTGGATGCGCGGACTGAGCTGCGATAACTCGCCAGCTGTTACATAAACCCCTTAGGGGGTTTTCAAACATACATACATATCCTCACGCCTGTATTCCTAAGAGGGGTAGGCAGAACACATGAATTCAAAAATCCAGTGCCACGTTTAGCGATTTCAGGGTTACCAGATGGTTAAACGTGATTTTGCAGTGACAGGTTGCTAGCCCATCGCCCACAATACACTAACCCTTTCCCAGAGTCGACTCTTACGACACCAACGGGAAGAAAGGGGGAGGTGCTATTCTAACCCGGCACCACACGTGGTTCATATACAAAAATCACTTGTAGATTAAATAAATAAATTAATTAATTATATAAATGTACCTAAAACATTGTAAATATTGTACGCCCGTGCGGAACCTTAATCATCGAATCCCGTGTTTTGCTTGGCTGGTTTCCTATTAATTTGTAGACAGGAGATGTTAATTATGAATGCGACCCATATGCATATGCGATCTAGAAGACGTTATCTGAGAAATCTTGATGTGATGCTGTCGCAAATTCGGCAGATAGCGATCTCGAGGTGTTATAGGAGGCATCAGATTACGCATGTGTCAAGTATCGAAATCTAATATCTTTTAAATGACCGTTTATTAATGGAAGGCAGAAACGTTGGAATATGCTAATAACAGATCGATTTATAGTTTTATCGGGTAAAATAGTCAGACTGACAGCGCCGATTGAATGATTTGTTGAATCTATTGATCACTTTCACACTGCTGATTTTCTTACTCCAACAGATCTTCGAAATCTTTGTAATGTAATTTGCCATGTGTTGTCTGGTTTACAATTAGGTACCTCTTTATTTTTCCTGGGTATATACCTATATTAAAACAAAAACGAAAGTTTGTGAGTGGATACGTTTGTGTGTGATTGTTTGTTACTTTTTCATACGCAAACGGCCGAATCACATACATACATACATAACCGTTACGCCTTATTCCCTGCGGGGTAGGCAGAGACAACAGAGCGCCATTCGCTTCTATTTTGACATACTTCTTTCGCTTCACTAACATTCATCACTCTCGTCATACAAGCTCGACGGTTTCGGGTACTCTTAATTTGGCCTCCCTTTAGCACATCGCCGATAGCACGGCCGAACCAATTTTAACTAAATTTTGTATCCCTAGATTAACACAAACTACATTTTATACCTAATTTTTTTCCCGTGGGATTGAAATTAGCGGATTATTATGCAGACGAGGTCGCGAGCAACGGATAGTTCGATATAAAAAAGAAGTTCTAGTATGTTTTTCTCATGGAAAATAATATCACGCATCGGTTACATGATCTGTTTGTAACATTTTCCTTAGCGACAAAAAATATTTTCATACAAATGTCCCATTTGTCCTCGATCTGATCTTCATGGTATTAAAAACATACTTTATCGTGTCATTTTGTGCAATTTAATTATCATTTTATTCATAAAATCAATTCGCTTAATTATGTAATCGATGTGCTTTTAATAAATTCATAATCGTTGCAGTTATAGATATTAATAATTAATAAATCTAAGGATTTGGTTTCGCTTGGATTATTATCGTTATTAATTTAAGATAATAATATTGTTATTGCTAACATTTTGCTTCAACACATGTAACAAACAAATGGAGATGTGTTTTAGCCAGTAGAAATGCTGTCTTTTGATAATTCTTCATCATGCAATGCAACTGAAAGTTATGAAGTGATGGTTTTTATCTGCTGGAGAATATTGTAACACCAACTTTTCTAATGATTTCCTAGATAAGGTGATGCGATATCACTATAAGCTTTAATGCAATAATGCAAATAGGTATATGGGGTACATTAAAGGTTATATTGGATTGTAACTATTGGGTAAAATACGCCGAAGCAACGGTGAAAACGGCTAAATGAAACTTGGATTGTGAATCAAAGACTACCTGAAACCGAATAATTCTAGCCCTTCAATATTAGCTTTCAAAAAACTAACGCAGAACCACAAATTAAAATTGAAGTAGTTAAACTTTTAACAAACATCCAGCTCGGCAATTATCTGCTCGTAAATTCATAAAAATAATTCAATACCAATTGAGAGATCAAACGTTTTCGCGTTGCCAATTTCAGAAACGATTCCTGTAATTCGAACCTTAAATTCACTTTAATTTGTTACTTGTTTGATTTAATCTAAATTGTATGTTTTCAGCCCTTTATCATTCGGGATTGTTATGAACAGTGACATTTTACAAAGAAACTACGACTTTATTCGTTCGAGTACAGATTGTATTTTTGTTTTGACGGTATTCATTGATGTATCGATGAGGCGGTCTCACAGATCATTTTCCTCGGGGAATTTGGCCGTAAATTGAAGAGCCCTAATGGCAAGATTGCCACTAGCCTTAGGGGTTGCAAGTCAATGACCGAATCACTTCTCACGGGTTCTGTTCATTTTCGGTCGTTTTTGAACCAACTCTTTTAAACGGTGAGTAATTTTTGGTGATTTATTTTAGTAATGATTCATTTGAGTTGGGATGTAATTCAGTTGGGAAGTGTCAAATGTGTACTTCTGTAGCCGCCAATTACGCGGTGATAAACGACGTACTTACCAACAAAGCTACATAATATTGTTTGAAATATTACTGAGACTTGTAAAGTAAGTCAATGTTTATAGTGAATCTAAATCCATGTAAATGTAACGACTTTTTTTGGTGATAAATAAACGTGTAATTATGTACATTTGCGTCATAAACAGAGATCGGAAAAATTTGCGACATTGTTTGCAATAATGTGGACATGACTCCAAAATTAATCAAAATGTCAATTAATTATTCATTGAAATATAATTAGATTTTTGGAGATAACAGTTTGTTTATAAAGTGCTTATAAGCACGTAATACTAAAATAACTTAAAAAAAAATTACGTTAACGACGACGATGAATTACATTAATAATAACTAGCAAAAGGTTCGTATTTAAAATCGGTATCGTTTCCGTAAATATTTATATACTTATAATAAATAAATAACGATTTGGGAAAAAATACTGTCAATTTTTTTTGTAAACCAATACTTTAACTAATTTTTGCATTTATTGACTAGGAATCAAATTACATGTCAAGTACATTTTTTTTTAATGATACTAGAAGTGGCTGCGAAGTGTGAAATAGTTTTAATCATGGTTATGTCTATTTCAAGTTTCGTGTGCTCTGCCTACGCCATTTGGGAACGTAGACGTGATTATATGCATGTATGAAAGTATGTAAAAAATTAATTAACCAAATAACATTTTGATTAATTTTGAAGTCATGTCCACATAATTGCAAACAATGTCGCAAATTTTTCCGATCTCTGGTCATAAACGAAGTATTTTACTGTAATGTTATCTAAATTGCGCCTTTTACAATACAATCCAATAGAATACTCTTTATTGAACACCAAAAAAACAAAACAAACAAACAGAAAGAAAAAAACACGGACTCAATACGCGGCTTAATCCCTTAAGCGACTCTCCCAGATAACCTTTAATAAAAAATGATGTAAAATGGTAAAGTTAAGCAGGTGGTATATATTTTAAATTTATACAATAAGCTTACACAAATTGGGAAAAACTGAGAAAATACTATAAAATTAGTATCGCATACACATAGGTACTGTTTTAAGATGCAACAGTAAAGTACATACACAATCCTAGTACGATAGTGCTCCTTGAGCATTCTTTCAACCGAATGAAGTATTTCAGCACTTCAGATTGACAGGCAAGGAATTCCACAGAAGAAATGTAGGCAATAATGTATTGTTTTAAGTTACATCCATACATACATAATATTCTCACGCCTGTATTCCTAAGAGGGGTAGGCAGAGCACATGAATTTAAAAATCCAGTGCCACGTTTAGCTATTTCAGGATAACCAAATGATTTAGATAGTTTAAAGTTCATTGAAAATATTATATACTGTTTTATTCTGGAATGGAGGTAATAAAGTATATCTTCATTCTCGTGTCCCTACAATCATGTTTGTCCATGATACTCCACTTACTATACATGATTCTGAACCCATTAACTGTAAACAGGTCTAGTAATATCGCTCCAATTTGTAAGGACTTATCAGAGTCGTAAAAGACTCGTTAAACTCGATACCCGTCAACACGTGGATGAGATTTCATTCAAATTCGGCGATAAATGAGTGACGAAATGGAACTATTTAGTTGAAGAATTTGGGCGCAATGCTGGAGACCACAGGCAAGTCCTGCTTCTTGATAAATATAAGTGGAATCACGAAACATTGCTAAGATAATGAAGGTGATGACGTAGATAAACAAGTTAACGTGTCAATAATACGTACTTATTACGCTATTCTGACTTAATAACGTGAATATTTTGTTTTTAATTACTTTAAAATGAATCTACTTGAATAAGGACGTGCTCACACTCAAACACTAGTCATATGTTAGTCTATTATAACTTATAGAGAATGTGTGAGGATAAGAACTCACACGAGTCTATTCAAGAAAATTAGACGCCAATTAACACGTATAGTTTTTTTTAGTATAGACAGACATCCCATTGCAAAGGCTTCCTTTTTCTTCCGCCACTCGTCCCTATCTCGAGCATGCAAAAAATAATTTTATAACACTATAATAATAATGATGTGAACGACTCTCAAAGTGAACGATATTTACTGTTATTGCTCTTGAATTACCATAAATCTAAAGTTAACTTAAAAATACACGAACGAGATTTATTTTTCAAAAAAAAAACCACTTAACGTTAACTAAATCAACAGAGCGGAAGTTCCGTCCCGGTGGCATTTTTGACAGCTATAAAATGCACGTTAAAACAGTTGTCTAGTACAAATTGTTTTCTTTTATGACTAAGATACTTAGCGTTTACTGCCTGAATGATTTACGTTTGCGCGGGAAGCTGGCGTGTACCGTTGCGTTGGTCGTCGTCTCTTTTCTTTCAGAAAGGGTGGAAAGAGAGGTTTAAAGTAGATTTTTAGGGTTCCGTAGCCAAATTGGCAAAATCGGAACACTTATAGATTCGTCACATTTGACTGTCGCTTCGTCCGTGTGACATAGTCACTTTTTTACAAAACCGTAAGAACTATTATACTGTTGAAACTGAATTTTTAATTGGACAAAAATGCAGGAGCTATGTTTTCACTGTTTATTCAGTTTGACAGTTTAAACAAGAATGATGCCAACTCAAAAATAAATAAAAAATCTTACTAAAAATAAAAAGATAATGGGTAATAACTATTATGTTCCCATACTGCTGAACAGCTAAGCTGTTCCGATTCGAAACGTGTGTACAATGTAGTTTAAATGTGAGAACCAAAAGACGAACTACATTTGTAGCTAAACAAATGCCAAGACAACGTACATCACTATCGTGTAAACTGTTAATAAATATGAACTGGCAACGATTGACATAAAAGATCCAATTATGTATACGGTACTACACTATAAGCGCACCCTGACGCCGTTAGACTATCTTTGATAAGTGATATAGCACTTGGGTAGCTACATCAGATTTACGATACACGAGTACATAAGGAAATGTTAATAAAACAACCGCTAGAGTTATAAATCCTGATGCAGTGACCGCGATTGTTCGCCTCGGGGTTATTAATATGTTTTGTCTGCCTCTTGAGGACTTCATTTCGTTTTACGGGATAAAACTGAATGATGATTATGTACCGCAATAATACCAGTAGTGTCTTAAATTAAACAATTTACTCGTGCATAAATACATACAGATAAACACCACGACTGTAATTTCCAAACGATGTAGGCATTCGTGAAGATTAGTTTCTCGCGAACGTAATTTTTGTAAGACATTCGTTCAGTATGTTTCAAACGTGACTGGGCATGGGATTCGACTATCATGACGTTAAGCGATACCATTTGTTTTAAATTTTAAAGCGAGGTTGCTGTCGAGTGATTCAGAATGCGCCAGGTAATAGGTTGGAAGGCGTCCACGTGGTCTTCAACGTTTCTTCAATACAATTTCAGTACTTTAGCAAATATGTGGCCTTTTGATCATCCCATCACCAGATATTTTATTACACCAGTTTCAGGCGTCAAATGAAATCAAGCAGCCATAAACAGAATAACTGATAAGCTCTGATAAGCTTTGATAAGTGGAAATAAAACCAAATAAAACGGTTTTTACGACTTTCAAATGAAGTGGGCTGCTCAGAGTGGACTAAAACCATTGAAATGTTTATTTTATTGTTTTGATACTGTTGTTGATTTCTTATTATAGTTTAAAGTATTTATTTCATAATTAACGTTGGCGTTTAAGTGAATGTATTTTTAATTCTGAAGAAACTATCATATTTGGACATTTTTCAAATTAAATTGTAGTTTATTGGATACTACAAAAAGCACAATTACCTATTTTATATAAATAACAACAATACAAGGAGACAAAAGATGTTTGCTTCTTTTTGGCCTTCTCGGGGGTTCTCGTCTTGCATAATGTTGTTCCATCATCCATATAATGTAATATTTAAATACTCTAAGAGCATTGTAAACTTCGTGGTACGTAGGTACTTATAGGTTTAATTAAAACTTTGTGATTTTCGTGAATAACTTCAGGATATTTTCAAGTAGGTAAGTAAAGTATTTCTCACAATCATTCGAACCAAACGTTTCACTTTAGACGTTCGCAAACAAGACAGCAAAAACTCACATTATCTATTAAATGCGTAAATGGTTTGTCACTTGGTCACTTCAAACAACTTCTGGCTTCCAAATAAAATAAGCAGTGATTTAAAACTACGATTCGTTTTACGAGGCGTTTATGAAACATAAAAAAGAAAGGTAGTAAAAACAATAAAATGTTTAGTGTTTATTACTAAAGACGATGACACAATCTGGTGAATGTTGGTAATTTATTATAACAAGGAATTCGTACTACAAGTAAACTGAGATAAGATTATGAGAATATATCTCTGGATGTAACCCTTGATTCTACGCCATGCCGGTTGACCTCAGTGTTTCGTACTAAGTAGGTACCTACAGTTGACCTACAGACAGATAGAAAACATTAAGAAATCAGTATCCCGTGGTAGCATTGTCCTATCTATGTTACAAAATCGATATCAATACTATAATGAGGTGCAGTCAAATTTCAAATACATACATACATGCGTACATATTGTCACGCCTGTATTCCCATGAGGGGTAGGCAGAGCACATGAATTCAACAATCCAGTGCCACGTCTAGCTATTTCAGGGTAATCGGATGGTTAAACGTGATATTGCAGTGACAGGTTGCTAGCCCATCGCCCACAATAAATAAATTTCAAATATTTGAATAAAAGTAAATAATGGTTGAAAGAAGAAAAAATAAATTTCTGGAACATGCGAACAAGCTTGTGGAGCTTGTGACGCCGATACCACCGATACTCACTTGTTCGTGGCACTCATTTTCGCGGTCAGTTTATACCTAGTCGTCATTTTGTATATTTTAAAGTTACGTATTCAACTATACACTGTATAAAATGACACTTACAGTTGTTTTCATAAAGAACTACACTAATTTACATACCTAATGCGTTTTATTGAGTAGCAGTTACTAAAATAACTATTCCATCGTTCTACTTATGAAACGTGGCGTCAACTCATTTTACGCCAAATTTACCAAAACAGCAAGACCCCGCAGAAATAATATAAATATTGCCTTCTTCTGCTTCACTAAACGTTCTATTACTTGTTATCACGGTATCAGCCATCATTTCCGTGTTTTACGGCACGGCCTTTCATTGCACCCATTTTATTATTAGTATCTAGGTTACTGGAAAGCATTAAAACCGAATGTAAATAGAAGTTGCACAGGGAATATTTTAACTATTTTAAGCTAGATTTGCTTATCTCTAGAGCTTGTTGTGAAGTTGTTAAGTCCAATTCAATGAACGTTTATATGGCTTTATTGATGGACAATTGCGTGTTTGTGAGATTAGGAATCGCCATAATAGGTAGTGGTAATAAAGATACTAATTCTGCATATCTTCAAATTGTTTTGTATGTCCATTTACCGCCGAGTTAGCTAAAATAATACATAAATTATCCTTTACCCTTGTTTATCCTTCTATCTTTATGTTTGTTTGTTTATTTGTTTGTTTGTTTGTTCCGCTTTCACGCCGTAACTACTGCACCGATTGCTTTAAAATTTTGCAGACATAAAGATAGAAGTCCGGATTAAATAATAGGGTCCTTTTTATCCCGGAAAAAATTGATGATGATGATAGATCGATATCGATCGATGATCGATCGATAGATGATAGATCGATGGCGCTGTGTGTCGTTTAAAACGAGAAGTTTTCTTATAGTTGTGCTTTATACCCCAATATAACAGAGTTCCACGCGGGCGAAGCCGCGGGCGGAAAGCTAGTATTAGATAAAAGGTGAAACAAGAAAATGTTTATTTTGCATTTTGCGTAAGCCACTTTCGACTCTACAGCTTAGTAGACGTAGATATACATACGAGTAGATACAGTGTAGATATAGCATTGGCTAATTATTTTATTCTTAAGATCTCGTCTATCTCTTCTTCCGAAACAAGCAAATAGTAAGACATCAACGTTATTACAAGAGAAGAATAAGATTTGAACTTCTTTTCTGAACCAATAAACAACCTACCTGGTGCAAAGGTTATCCATTGCCATCCAATGAGGTAACGCGGCCAGTGTTAT
>BHDV01065797.1:111802-129466 GCA_005406045.1 Adoxophyes honmai
TTTAGGCTTAAGTTTATTTTTATTTTTTTTATTATTTTGTATTTGACGTATTTGATTTTTTGTATTTGATTTTTTGTAATTGACATATTTTATATTTAATTAATTTACCCTTTCACATTTAAAATAAACAACTGTTTAATAAAAAACTCTACGACAACAGCGATGTTGTAATTCAAATTCAAATTCAAATTTATTCAAAATAATAATGTAAAATAGTAATGTGAATTAGGTACACGTCAAAGAAAATCATTACAACGTTTTCTATCCAAAGGTTCCAGAGCGTATTAGGAATTAAATTCCTAAGTGCTGCGCAGTGTCTCGCAGATACGACAGATCATAAATATCTATACGAGTTGTATCAAGATCTAAGTACTGTACAATATAAATCTCCTATCAAACCATTGGAAACTGTATCTAATTTAGAACTAACATTAGCTATGGCTCATTGTTACACGGCTCTGGATTTAGCACCAATTAAAGTCTCATTCGTTTATTAACGGGACCGGTTTGTAGTCTGCGACGAGATAAGCAGACAGACGTACGATACTAGTAACTTGGGTTATGAATTTGTAAGGAGACGTCGAGTGTGCTAATGATACAAATGAGGGTAACTTAACAACGAAATGAAAAAAAAACGACTTTTTGTTGTGATGTCGGATAATGAACGACTTCGATTTTGCTGACCATGTAACAACGGTTCTTTTATTTTAATAAAAAGAGACGTGACAATCGGCGTAATACAGACCTTTAAATGAAAATACAAGAAAAAATCATAGTACATGTATCCTTACTAATATTATAAGTCAGAAAGTGAGTTTGTTTGTTTGTTTGTTTGTTTGTTTGTTTGTTTGTTTGTTCCGCTTTCACGCCGTAACTACTGAACCGATTGCTTTGAAATTTTGCAGACATAAAGATAGAAGTCCGGATTAAATAATAGGGTACTTTTTATCCCGGAAAAAATTGATGTTCCCGAGGGAAAACAAAAATATAGTTTGCTTGATAGATCGATATCAATCGATGATAGATCGATATCGATCGATGATCGATCGACAGATGATAGATCGATGGCGCTGTGTGTCTTTGAAACGTGAAGTTTTCTTATAGTTGTGCTTTATACCGCAATATAACCGAGTTCCACGCGAGCGAAGCCGCGGGCGGAAAGCTAGTTGTGAATAAATTGGCGAGGAATAATAATTTAAAGTCTGTATGGAACTATATAGGGACATAAAACTAGCGTAACACTTACGGTAAAACGTATGTTCTGACGCTTTATACCAAGATTAGATGGACATGTTTTAAGCCAATCCGTGACCCAAAGCGCGGTGACCTCTTCGCAACTGACACTGGCTCAAAACTACCCATACTTTTGCCATCACATTCACTTTTATTGTCCAACGTCGGGTATAATGCAACAATAAGAATCTCAATACAAAGACATGAAGTGTATCTGTTTTATTTTACCTCAAGCAATACATTAACATTCAACATGGTCACTAGACATAAACCTCCTTGTAACGCTTAAAAGACAAAACCTAGACTTCTCCAGTAGGGGTCATAGCCTAAGCCAGAAAATAATAAAGATGCTAAATAGCCTGTCAGATTTATGATCCTTGCTGAGTCACTCCAGACTGAACCATAAACCTGAGATAAAGAAAAAGCCTTGTTCCTTATGGACTATAAAAGTTATGGGAAGCACTAGCAAATGTCGTTGTCTGGGAGACAATCGAGGTCTATCATGCCATGTTTATGCCCAGTTACTGGGCAATGATGGACACCTACTGAGGTTTTAGTGACGTGGTCGTTTGGAACACGTTTGTTCATAATACAATGATTTATTTTTAAAAGACTACGAGAAATTGTGTTACTGAAATATTTTGTGATGTTTAAGCAGTTCTTGATGATGGTAAAAAATATATCCATATTAGGTATAACTAACATAATATATTGTAATATGCATCACGCCTGTATTCCCAAATGGGATAGGCAGAGCAAACGAAACGTAGCAAAATATGATTATAGCGTAGGTGATTATTTCACGTTTCATAGCCAATTTTAGATAGATTTAAACATTAGCCAAGTCACCTAAAGCTATTCGTAACTTATTCACTTAATCGATTCTTACGACATCTACAGAAGAAAATGTAGAGGTGTTATTCTTAATCCGACATCACACGACACGGTTTCTTATTAGAAACTAAGATGAGTATGCATTAAATCTAATTAAAATGCTTAAATCTATTCAAAAAATGTCTTTGAAATGTCTTGTCAAAGAACATAATTCCAAAATTTATGGAAACAAAATAGACAGAGCGGCCATTTCTGCAAAAACAGGTACGATATCTAAACAGCTATCATTATTGTCTAGTCAAGTCAAATTCTTCGATAAAACTTATCTTGTCTCTTAATTAAGTCAGCAGGCTAATTTACTAATTATTTAAGTTGCAGACCACACGCAGATTGTCAGCTAGTCCTCCCTCGCAGTGATCTATAGGCTTAATACTGGATAGGTAAATCAAGTATGAAATGTAAAGCGCGTGGGCTAAGGCACCGCCCTGCGGCACGCCTGGCGGTAGCCCTTTGTGATTCACGCTGAATTATATCAACAACATAAGAAAGAAAGTTTATCAATAAAAAGATCGTTACATCAACTTCAGATAAGGCTAACGGTTAAAAATATGAACAGAAGTGTCTTTCATTAACATAATTAATATTCAATAGCGTCACTTAAAATTAAAGAAGACAATTTATTGGTGATCTTATCCGCTATCTAAACAGTTGCCCACGTAAGAAGGGAGTAATAAAAAGTTTACTATTATAATTATCGGCTTCTTTCCACCTTTAGATCTTTTAACATAATCTGTCTTTTCTTTGTTTTAATCTTTCCGGTTTAGACCACTTGATAAATATTTGAGATTTTGGTGTTTCATAATTAAGAACAAATTTACAATTTTCATCTAAAACATGATCAGATCAAGAACGATACAATTAAGAAGAACAAGAAGTTACAATTAGACATTGGAAACTAAAAAAATTACACAAAAAAGTCAAAGACAGTATATGTTATGAAATTCCTTGGAAACAACTTAATGAGATACAACACGTGTCTCTGTCCAAGGAGCTGTGAGTGCAAACAAGTGCCCATTAGGTATTTTATGGTTCACGACAAGCATTCGCGTTTAGACGACAAGGGTGCGTGGGCGCAGTGTTTATTATTTTATCGCGATTGCTCTGCGGCGCTTGGGCTAAGTGGTGTGGTTATATAAGCCTTGTTTAACATTAAAAGGGTAGGTTATAGTTATAGTGTAATGGATTTAAGATTCGAATTAAATTAAACATCGACATATACACTTATCTGTGTTGTTTCGGGTCTAGAATAACACCTCTCTATTTCTTCAGTAGTTATCGTAAGAGGCGACGAAGGAAATAGGTTTAGCAGGTCACTGTTATGCCTCTTTTATCTGTTTATTAAACCTAAACCTATGCTGAAAGATGCACGGAACGTGGAATAGATGTGGTTTGTCTATATGACGTTTCGTGTATCGTTTCACATCTAACAGAGCGCGAACAGAGCGGTGGTGCGCAGTGCGCGTTTGGCAGCAGTCGCAGCAGGTCTTATATGGTGAGCTACGAATTACCCCGAGACATGTCCAACTAAATTCGATTTCTCCATATCCATATTTTTCAAGACTATGTCACTTTGACATAGTACAGAGTGAATAACTAAAACGTTTACCTTGTTTAATCCTGGTTATTGAATTTGCAAGTTCGATGAAAGAGAAATGGAAGGAAAGTTCACGAGCGCCTACGCAATGCATTTTAACCAGTCGTCATTAGTCAACTAGATGGCGACGATACCGATGTCATAAACATGATAGTGCAGTGTATGAAGACGCGATTGTCATATCAAAGACATTACTTTGTTTAAGTTATGTCTTAGTTCTGAAATATTTACTCTATGTATAGAACTGGCAAGACAAATGGGAGATTTTTTTTAAGTCTGGCTGCTAATTGCTTTTGTTTTGGTTTGTAACAGTTTATAATTATCATCATTATCTATCCATTCAACGTCCCATTTTTGGGTACAGGACTTCTCTCAGAAGAAGAGGGCACATTGGGTTAAAAGAAAACTTATCTACTAACATCTTCCGAGAGTTTATGGGAAATAATGCTGTTTTCATTAATTTCTAAAATATTGTAGGAAGTTATATTCTTAGAACACATGAGATACCGTTGCAGTTATATTCAATCAACAAATGCTAAAAATAACAGGTTTGTTCGTGTCAAACATAGGCCAAAAAGAAACCAAATCATTTAAATCAAATTACGAGTATGATGCATTATTAAAATTGTCGCATTCAAATCTTTTATTACTGCAAAGTGAAGATTAATATTTTCTTTCCTTTCTCGTAGTGACATCATAGCTTCTATTTAAACATAATGGCTATATTGAATTTCAAAGGAACATAAACTGTCATAATTGACAAAGTAAATTATTTTACGTATTACATACAAGCTCGAACACAAAATCAAATAATATCATGTCACTGTCTCACTTCAGCACCATGTTTGTAATAAAATTACCATTACACAAATGCTAACCCATTAAAGAGATTAAGGCAGATTACATATGCGACATAATAATGGCGATAAAGTTAACCTTTATTATAAATACAATACAAGCGGTCATCATAATTAATTCACTAATCCATTCAAATTTACAATGCCACTGTTACAAATTTATGTATTAAACGACAAATTATTATGAAAGTTCCCCACGAAACGATCGGATTATCTAAATTTATGATTACGCCAAGTTATTTTAGAAACAAACAATGGAAATAGTAAATTGGGTTCAAAATATCGGAGCTATTTAAGTTTCGTTATGGACATAAAAATGCCACTCTAGACGCCGTTGCACCTGCCTATAGACAAAGAGTTATATTATATTCTATAAGTCACAAGCGAATCGCAATAACAAGTTAAATTGCATAAAAAATATTGTGGAAGAAATTATGAGTTTTTATTTATTTAAAAGTTGGTAGGATTATATCAAAGTCACAGTAGATAATGTTTTTCAGAATGTCTGATAAATACTTAGATATATCTAGCGCTGCACGACTGCTTGACATAACTGACAGCGGTTCACAACTACGGACATTTTCGCCATTACTATTATTGTCAAACGATGGGTAGCATACTCGTACAATACTAACAACATCAGTTTAAAATAACAATACAGTCTAATTAAGTTCCACTGGTGGGCACAGGCCTCTTCTCAGTATAGTTTTAGTTCCGACACGGCCCCAGTGCTTATTAGGACCTTCAGACGCAACACTACAAAACATATTTTAAATTTTTTGTACCCAGGGACATAAAACATAAAGCAAAAAATCAACACATCATTTCATAATCGCCACATTCCGTGACTCAAACCACTTCCCTCAGTGGTCCATCACATCAACCAAGGTTCCGATTCCTGCGGCTTCACTGTTGCGTCACACTGAAACAGACGTTTAGTACTAATTAATTAGCTTAATTGCATCATTTTCCGCCTCATTAATATCGTCTTCGGTATCTTTTATTGCATCCGAAATATCTTTGAGATACACTCCCACGTTCAAGGTTTTGTTTCTTTCAGTGTGAATTGAAAGTGTCGGTAAAGGACCAATTGATTGATCAGTTTTGGTGTTTTTGTTGGTTTCTTTAAGTCAATGAGTTGTCTTGGTTAATGTTTGATTGGTCTCATAAAAGACGCCGACGAATTCCTCCTTGTTTGATTTGTGACGCATTCTTTTGTTGAAATTGATTATCAAACCTATAATGGTCATTCCATTTGTAGATTTACTATTCACTAGCGTTTTTCTTAGTATTATTGTCGGACCAATCTCTCAGTTTTTTTCCTAGACTAAAATTAAGTTTTGAACATTAAACTACCGTAAGTGCGCGTGTCATGGTCATGGATTCGAATCCCAGGTTCGCACCTTTGAAGTTTTCGCACGTGAACGAAAATGAATTTGGCATTTACTACGAGCTGATCGGTGATAGAAAACCTCCTGAGGAAACTTGCACACAGCGACGAAGTAATTCAATATTGTGTATGAAGTTCCCAATCCACGATGGGTCCATGTGGAAATTACAGCTCAAACCCTTTACTGAGAGGGGGTATGTCACTTAGGCTGGATTATTAAGTGCGTGTTTAACCCCAGCTGCAGTGGCGCGTAGCTCCCAATCATTGGTCATGAATTGGCCGAAAACATGTTGAGCTAATCTCAATATAAAGACGTGAGTACATCTGCACTATAAAATCGATCTGTTGTTTCATACACGACTAGGTCGGACTAGTCGATTCATGTTCATCGTTTTGTGTGTCTCGTTTATTTCTGTACAGTTGCACCGGAACGAGGCACGCTTGTCCACGGCTGATTTGCACAACTTGTTAATAAGACATTCTTACTATTAAATGATATGTCCTGTGTGGTGTCGGGTTCAGAATAACACTTCTCCGTTTCTTCCGTGGACGTCGTAGCAGGCGATTAAGGAAATAGGTTAAGGTTTATTTTAGGCGACAGGCTAGCAACCTGTCACTATTATACCTGCCAACTCAAAACCTAAAAAAAATGCTATGAGTGGCCACGAAATGTGAAATAGGCACGGTTTTGTGATCTGCCTACCCTATTTGGAAATACAGTCGTGATGTATGTAGTAATATTGCATCAAAACAAAGAAAATATTTAGTTTTTTCCTCTCTATAATTGTCATATTGTATAATGAAATCATAAAACTACGACAGTTTCATTACATTCAAATAAACATGCGACCCTTAATACCATAAAATAAGCAATAGCATGAATTTATACGGAGGTACTCGTTGCAAACGAACGATCTTTTATTTTCATCATTCAATCAAATCTGCATAACATTTTGCATTCAACAAGCTCGACGATTTGTCATCCCACCCGACCTGTCTCTGTGAACTCGAGCGACGAACAAATCGATACCAACATCGAATGACAGATATTAATCGATTGCATTTATATCGATTACCTTACTTAGAATTGGTGCGCGATCGAGCATTAAACCGTATGAAGATGTCAATGCCATTTTTTTATATACATACATACAATCAAGCCCATATCAAAACGGGGGTAGGCAGAGCACACGAAACGTTACATAGACAAAATCATAATAACTATTTCACGCTTCGCAGCCACTTCTATCATAATCTTAGGTGTAAAACAGATGGAAAACGTACAATAGTGACAGTTTGCAAGCCTATCGCCTAAATCATAATTCCTAAATTGATTTTCTTAGTTGTCTCTTACGATATCCGCAGAAGAAATGGAGAGATATTATTCTATTCCGACACCACACAGTTTAACTACAAGCTTATGAGCAAGAATACTGTGCACAGTACCTGCACTTCTATGTAGGTATATGTATAGGACACGCAGGTACTTATCTAGAAAAAATTCACACGAAATATATTACCAGCATTTTTTACTTTCAGCGAAGACAAAGTTCGTATTTGGTGTAGTTTCACTTTTTGGAACAAATCAGTAATAATCAATTTTAAGAATATTAAATTTTTGTTGCCTATAGGTACATTTTATCACTTCAATTAAAATGCTAACAAAAGTAACACTGAACATCTTGTTCAACATGTAGCCTTTACAAAAACATTCCTTGATTCAAAATTTGATAGAAAAATGACGTCTTTGTCATCTCCCGTTCGTTAAGTGCTTTCAGTGAGCAAATCATCAGTCAACATAAACTCAAATGTTATTTCAAGTGTTCAGCGAAAATGGTCTTAGTGTGAATTAGTTAATTTGCTTTAGGCTGAGATGATTCTAGTTACTCTCCAACTCCTAGATAAACTGTTTATGTTAGGTCTGGTGCTTAGGAACTAAATAAACAGTCTTAGCTTAGAACAAAGCTATAAATGGTGTCAGTATAGACAAATAACATTTTAATCACACTTATATTATAAGTGCCACTTGTATAATTTGCCGTGTGGTGTCGGGATAGAATAACACCTGTCCATTTCTTCCGTGGATGTCGTAAGAGGTGACTAAGGAAATAGGTTTAGTTATGCTTTAGGCGACAGGCTAGCAACCTGTCACTATTCTACCTCTTCTATCTTTGCAAACCTGGAACTACGCTAGAGGTGGCAGCGAAGCGTGATATAGTCATAATAATGGTTTTGGTCTATGTCACGTTTCGTGTGCTCTGTCTGCCCCGTTTGGGAGCACGGGCGTGATTTTATGTATATTATAAGTGAGTAGTGAGTATATAAGTATAGAAAGTTTGTGAGTGTATACTCGTACGTTTATTACCTCTTCACGTCAAAACGACGGACCGATTTTGATGAAATTTGGTACGCAGGAAGCTGACACCTTAGATTAACACATAGGCTACTTTTTATCCCAGAAAAATACATAGATCCCGTAGATTGCGATAAAACAACTATACACAGACGGAGTCCCGGGTAAAAGCTAGTATTTTACATACGTTACGCCTGTATTCCCATACTGAGTAGGCACACGAAATGTTACATAGTCAAAATCATGATTACTTAACGCTTTGCAGCGACTTTTAGCATATAAAATTTTAGGTTTATACATGAGTGGCATAACAGTGACAGGTTGCCAACATACTGTCCAAAGCATTCCTAAACCTTTTTTTTAACGTTATCATGGTATCTTACGGCTAACCGTACAAATTTGTCTGTAGTAAATTTACCCCCTTTCTTCCCGTGGGTGTCGTAAGAGTCGACTCTGGGAAAGGGTTAGTGTATTGTGGGCGATGGGCTAGCAACCTCTCACTGCAATATCACGTTTAACCATCTGGATACCCTGAAATTGCTAAACGTGGCACTGAATTTTTGAATTCATGTGCTCTGCCTACCCCTCTTGGGAATACAGGCGTGAGAATATGTATGTGTATGTGTAAATTTACTCGTACTACTTTAACAATTTTCGGGTTAATTTGGAGATTTATTACAACAAGATAACAACTATTAATATGTATTTTAAAAGCAAAAGCTAATACCCAAAGAGAGGTGGCAATAAACATTAGAGAACCGCTACACGTCATTAATTTATTGATAGTGTAAGACATATTTAAATTAGCGCTACTACGGATAAACTTAATCGATTTTTTCCCGCGTTTAGAAATAACGCATTGTTTGATACTTATTATTGCCGTATTTTTCCCACACATACACCACGGTATCTGGTTACCCTGAAATTGCTAAGCGTGGCACTGGATTTTTTAATTCATGTGCTCTGCCTACCCCTCTTGGGAATACAGGCGTGAGAATTATGTATGTATGTATACACCACGATCATTAGTTCTACACAATCTTATTTCAAGCTTTTCGCCAATATGCCCAATACCACACAATCTTTTACCACATAAATACATAAAACACACAAAACGTAGAATTGTATCGAAATAGTGACTGTGAAGAATAGTCAATAGGGATTTTCTTAATTTTTTCGAGAAACGATTATTGAAATTAGGTTAGTTTACACTATACAGTATCACTTTTATACCTTTTAACTTAAAACCGAAAAAAATATGCTAGAAGTGGTCGTAAAACGTGAAATCGCTATGATTTTGTCTTTGTAGTTGCATTTCGTTTGTTCTGCCTACCCCAATTGGAAATGCAGGCATGTATGTATATTGTTAACCCTTAAATTGGCAAGATACTAAAATGTTGGGAAACCTTGAAATATTCAATTAATATGACTAAATATAGTTTAAAAAGCCTTAGAAAAATATTAAAAAAAATCTAATTATAGCAATTTTCTGGAAAACCTATGTGACTCACGTGGCACATTGCCAAGTCCAGTAAAAAGTACATTTGTATCACGGGAGTCACATTGCCAAGAACTCCGTAAAACACAAAATACAAAAAAATATTGTTTATTTAGCAAAAACGTAACTTTTCCTGGAATAAACGGAAACAGCGGGACTATTGCCTAACGTACTCGGTTTCGGCACGGACTTGATGGTGGAAAACGCTCGTGATCTCGAGTATCTCGATAATATGCTTTCGCGCAACAAAATTATTTCCACTTGTGCGCAGAACCAATATTTGGTGATTAACTGGTTCAATTGGCTTCAAAAGCTCCAGGGTATTGGTTTCAACTGTCATGATGGTACGTGACAACATTTGTTAAGATTTTAAAGTAAATTGGTCACCTACTGTCAAATTTATAGCTATCGTGATTCCGAACGCGTCAGACATTAGTGCTTTTGTTTTTTCTTCATATCCCCAATTACAAATCAAAAAGGCTTTTTGCATTTAATTCAATATGCAAAAGTTTTGCTCTCTTTATAAAATCAGCGATGTAACCCTTCAGGAAAGTGTCCAATTTACAATTTTTTTGGTTACATATATTTCTAAGCAATTGGCAATGGGACTCGTGTGACCCGTGGGTAAATTTCTAAGGAATTGGCAACGGGACATCCGAGGTACATACAAATGTTTCCTTTCATAAACTTTCTTATAGGCAACCTTCAAAGTACATTAGTAGATATTCTAATACATTCATAAATCGTAATAACGCCAATCACCTGAAATACAGTATCTGCATACGTATACCCGAAAGTAACATAAATAACTTACCCGAGGCAGCGCCAAGTGTTTCCGTTACGAACTCTTTTTCAAATTAGCGCTTATGAGTTAGTATTGCTGGTAACATACATTTTTTTTAACATTTCATATATAATTAGTAATTCGCATGTAATAAGAAAAAATACGAAATGTACGTATACGAGCCACAGGATTTAATTGAAATGAACGTATCACAGGAGGTACGTTGTCAATTTAAGGGTTAAAAAAATAGCTTTGCCCTATACGTATCAGAAATGCTGATAAATGTATTTGAAAAGATTACCACCTCTAGTATCTCCGTCGAGACCCTATTTGTCTCGTCATAAGCTTCACAGCTTAAGCCGTAATATATACTATATTAACAAGAATGAATTGAACAGCTGAGTCACTTGATACCTGCAATATTGGACACAAAACTATACCTAGTTTAGAGAAGGAAATTACTACAGCGAAAAATTTCTACGAATAAATTTTTGACAATTGAGTATACGTAAGCAATTATAGATAGTTCAACTAAGTTGTGCTCGTGGCGATATGTGTGCGTGCGCTTGTAAATACACAGATTTCATTTGTATGGCGTCACGTCACTGCCACTGCATACAAATGAAATCTGTGTATTTACAAGCGCACGCACACAGCGCCGCGCGCACAACTGAGTTGAAATATCTGTAGTAATACTTTTTACTTGAAAATACAGAGAATAAAAATTCACAGGGGTTTTAAGACGCGTATGTCCGACCACTGGTCAAAATATTGTGAATTTTCGGCCACCTTGTATACTTAGCATCAAAAAGTTTGACAAACGTCATGTTTTAACCCCATTACTAATTACGTCAATACTGAAGTATCAAAAGTTTTAAGAAATTTTCCGCAATAAGTGTAAATTCCGTCCCAAGCAAATCTACGGAAGCTGTCCAATCATGTATGTTTATGTCATTACTAGTATTTGAACCGTTTGAACTATTGAATAGGTAATCTACTATTGCCCTACTTCACACCAAGACTATAACGGTGTAACGGTCCCTCACCCGCTAAAACTGACGCGGCTATATCTTATCAAGCCGTAAGTTAGTGCTACCGTTAAAATCTCCTAAAGATATTTCATGGTGCAAGAATTATTGTGTATGCGTTACATTGAAAAGGAAGATAGATTCCTTTATAAAATTTAAGCTACTCACCTCACTTTTGACATATACGCCATGTTTATGTATCATCATCATCATCATCAGCCTATATACGTCCCACAGCAATTCTCAGTATGAGAGGGCTTGGGCTATAGTTCCCACGCGGGCCCAGTGGGGATTGGGAACTTCACACAACGTTGAATTACTTCGTCGCTGTGTGTAGGTTTCCTCATGATATTTTCCTTCACCGAATAGATCGTGATAAATATCAAATTCGATATCGGACATAAATTCCTAAAGATTCAGAGGTGCGAGCCCGGGGTTTGAACCCACGGCCCTCTGCTTCAGAGGCTACAGGTCGAACCACTGGGCTACGCGAGACTTAATCACGGTATTTTTAATTACCTCTCAACGTTTCGGGCGCGTTACAGCGACCGTGGTCACGAGTTGACTGAAGCAGAGCACGACGTTTGTTTCGCAGCCCGGGTTCTTCGAACTAGCATTTGATTTTCATCAGTAACGGCTCCTCGAACTACCCGCGTTTCATCAATATTGTCCACCGTCACCCTATCACACCGACACACCACACTAACGACGTCGGATGCTCGCTCCGATTGTTTACCTCTAGACTGACACTTATTTATAACAGGATTACATGAGGACGAAAGCTTGAATCCATCACATTGGTTACAATTTTTATATTTCTTGATTTCAACCGCTTCACGCACTATTCGCGAGTAATGATGTTGCTCTGTAGAGAGGATTCTGGGATTATGAAGCTCGATCCAATGTTTTGGTCCTGACTCCAGCAAATGCTCAGCTATGGCAGATTTGTTTATTTGGCGATAGTAAATTTTCATCCCTTTCTTATTTCAACTCCTATCAAACTGAGTCATGCGCAGCCAATCACAATCGATATAATTACCATTCTTATCGCAATCAGTAATCGAGTACTCGATTGTGTCGGCGTCAAAACCCAGTAGTTCTCACTTTAACAAGGCTGTTACTTAGCCAGTCCTGGACTATCGATAAGAACTCGATTATTTTATTATCGATGGTCGGGGTTAATTGATTCTTTGAAACGTTGTATATTGTTTATTTCACGAAATTCGATTCGTTTTATAAAGTTTCTGAGACTTTCTTCGGGTAAAAGATAGTAATATTGAGAACTTATTTATTATTATAATTTATAAGAAATTACTAAGTAAACACAGCTACACCAATGTCATCACCAGCAAGGTTATTATGTAACGCTCTCGGAATCATGATCGCTTTTAATTTGATAGATCGAAACCAATCTCACTTTAACACGAATGATAGTTGAAACCCATGTCCGGGTACTTTTGAAGTCATTTGTACGAATCATTTTCCAAAATTTATTTCTCTCGCAATGGGTATCATTTTATTACACTAAAGCAATTTATGAAACGCTCGGGATCACGATCGCTTTCCTGAGACAATGACCCTGCAGCACAAGTTATGACGCTGTGGTAAGTTTCAAAATATCAAACCACATTTTGATTAGTTTACTGCTCTCTACAGTCTTGTGTATGTACTAAATCAAATCTTGCCACTTCAATTAACGCAAGAGAAAACTCTTCAGTGGTTGGATCAATTTTCTTGATTTTTGATACAAGTTTCATACGATACGATTATAATCGATATGTGGCCGTTAACTCTACCTTGTAGCACTTCACTATGCCTTCATTTTGTTCTAGCACTATTACGATAATTGGTAATACGCTTTTCTGTGTGGTATTTATTGGGTTACGTTATAGTCCAGTCATTATAGGAAATCACCTCGGAATTCGAGATAACCAACTGGAAGTTTTGTAAAAGTTTGCATATTGACGCCCTAAAAGTTGTCTCAAATTCTTCGAGTCTTATCTTATCTTATCTTAATTAACCTTAGATAACTGCACTATAACGTCTACATAATATTTCGTGGATGTCGTAAGAGGCGACTAAGGAAATAAATTAAGGAATGCTTTAGGTGACAGGCTGGTAAACTGTCACTGTCATACCTCCTATATCTATTTTTAAACCTGAAATTATGCTAAAAGTGGCTACGAAACGTGAACTAGTCATGGTTATGTCTATGTCACTTTTAGTACACTTCTGCCTATCCCATTTGGAAACAGCCGTGATTAAACATAGGCGTTTATTTGTATCTTAACACACAGACGTATTACATACATACATACATTAGGGTGTCCCAAAAAAATCAAAGTTCTTTTTTTTTAACGCATACCCTCTTAATTTGTTAGAATGGTGTTGAAACAATAATAAACGAAATTTGGTGTAGGTGGGATGACAATAACCCGTGCCGACTTGCATCGGAACTTGTCAATACTTCAAACTACGGCGGAAGCGCTTGAACGATTGATGTGCTTGTGTAACCTATCTTCAGTTACAGTAATTTTATCGTTTTTGTTCAGTCAAGATGTCAGGTGAATTGCGCAGTTCTGAAAAGGATATATTTTTAAAAGATTACGCAAAATACCAAACAACGGGATCTAAACTTACTTCTAATATCAGCAGTCTTAGCAGTGGTATATTACAACATTCGTGAAGTTCATTTGACTGTAAGTGAAAGCTAATCTCTGTGTTCGCGAGTGTACCGCATATTAGGGAAAAATGCGTGTACCATATATTTTCCTAATTGTATAAAGAATGTAATAAATTGGCCCAGTGCGAGTTGGACTCGCGCACGAAGATGGACTCTGTACCAAAAACAGCAAAAAAAAAAGTTTTTCTATGGCAGCCCCCCTTAATTATTATTATTATTTTGATTTTAGTATTTGTTGTTATAGCGGCAAACAAAATACATCATCTGTGAAAATTTCAATTGCCTAGCTCTTATGGTTCTTGAGATACAGCTTGATGACAAACGGACATACCTAACGGTTAAAGAGGAACAAAAGTAATTTTTATTACGCTGTGCACAAGAACACAGGAAAATTAAAAAAAGTAACTTTAAAAAGGAAATTCGTAGAATAATGTTTTTTCATGTAAATTATTAAATAGTAATGAGTTTCGGGTACACTAGCGTTTTATTTGCCTCACAAACTCGAACTACATAAAATTTTCCATACTAGCCAGTACAAAATTTCATATGTTTGTTTGGCATCAAGTCGGCACCTGATGTAGTGATCCAATCACAATAATATTTCATAATTAAGCTAACAAGACTATTTAGGAAAAAAATAGAGGGTATGCGTTTTTATTTTCGAGAAAAAAAAATCCTCCCTTATGTCTTGGGACACCCTAACATACATACATATCCTCACGCCTGTATTCCCAAGAGGGGTAGGCAGAGCACATGAATTAAAAAATCCAGTGCCACGTTTAGCGATTTCAGGGTAACCAGATGGTTAAAAGTGATATTGCAGTGACAGGTTTCTAGCCCATCGCCCACAATACACTAACCCTTTCCCAGAGTCGACTCTTACGACACCCACGGGAAGAAAGGGGGAGGTGCTATTCTAACCCGGCACCACACGTATTACATCATGCCTGTATTTCCAAATGAGGTACGCAGAGGACACTAAACGCTACATAGACTAAATGATGACGTCACGTTTCATGGCCACTTCTAGCATACATTTTTTTTAGGTTTTAAGGTGGCAGTGGCACGTATAGTAGCGACAGGTTGCTAGCCAGCCTTAACCTATTTCCGTAGTCGCCTCTTAAGACATCCACTGAAGAAATAAAGAAGAATTTTCCTAAACCCATTCATGTCAATTGTAAATTTTAAATTTGACATATTTTTAGTTTATTATTATTTACACTTTGACGATCCTTTTGTGAATTGCTTTTAAATGACATAACTCTTGTACCCGTTTATTTATTATTATTGTTTTTCTATTATTATGATTATTATTTTATACCATTTCTATGACTAGTTACGATATTTTTCACATTTTTGTGATTTGATTTTTATTTTGACATTTTTTTAATATTTAAATTGTATTTCTTATTTTATTGTTTGATTTAAATTTTTGACATTATTGTTAATACTTATTTTATGCGTTTTTCTATTATTTTATTAACAAATTGCTCATAATTTGACGATCTTTTTGTGAATCGCTTGTGTCTGAAATGTAAATTGGATGTAATGTGATTTCCAGATTGAAATTAATAAATCTAATCTAATCTAATCATGGTTCATACTAAAATGTTCTTGCAAAACTCTCTCACAATATTCTTAGAACAGTTAGGTAGTCAATAGCTGTTGCAACTTGCAAGAGAATTGCGAATAAAGTTTTAGATATTATAGGATTAGAGTCAACTAGGTGCTAGGCTAGACCAATCGATCTCATAGGTCTTAAGTCTAGGCTTACGCAAAATCTAGGTCAGGTACTTCTCGTATTTTCCACGCTCGAGCAAAATTAGTTTCGCAGACGATTTAAGAATGATCCGTCTTCATGATTTGAGCTTTTGAGGTCAGCTCAGTTCGTCTGCTTCACACCGAGTTAAGGAATTGGACCAAAAATCACCGATAGTCTTGCAGACATTTATTGCCAAATAAAATTATAATGATTTAATATGATCCGCATAAATTCGAGTGGATTTAGGTTGGGAGTTGAGATTATATGTCTTTAAATTTGGGTGGGTTCAAATAAATCAAAGTAATGTTTACTCTAATAATCGCACGGTTAAATTTTGACGTCAAAGAACGTCTATGACGTAAATTAAACCACAAAATCGAAGACTAAGGAGGGATTCAACGAAACTACAGACAAAATTTACATACAGACACATTCATCACGCCTGTGTTCCCTATTGAGATAAGATAAACCATCTATTTGTGTTACAAATAAAAATAATAATTTTCGTTCTAAAACCGAATTTAAAACACTATAATGAAAAAGGTACTTCATGTTTCTTGTCAAATGACTACCTTTGAAACTCTTAAACCGAAACCAACCCGGTAAATGTAAAGCTCTCTCCGCTACTGTATCGTATAAAACTCGAGTACCTTTTTAAATTGGTTGGTTGTGTTAATCCCCTGCGCCTGAGTCGGTTGACAGTGAAGATCGTGTTGATTTATCACGTGGCGCTTAAGTTGATATATTTGCTTTTATCCGTGCCAAATTGACTAATGTATTTAGCGTAGTCGTTAAATGTTTCCGTGTTGCCTTGTACGTGATGTGTATAATTATTTATTTTAAGAATTAAATAATGTTTGGAAGTAGTTTGGTCGTCTTTTTTGTCAAATCAAGCAGACTGAAATTATTTGGCTTTGAACGTTTAAAGAGAATTATGCCTTTTAACTTTATAATATAAAGGAAAATGAATCTAACCATAGCACTAACTTATTTGAACATTGAAATTGTAACATGTACTTTTTTTTAATAGCTACGAGTCTAAATTATCTGTTACTGTTGGGCAATAGCCTTTCCTTTTCAATAAAATTAAAACTTGTAGTAAGGCGGATGTTCAAATACTTCCGAAGCAGCTATTAAGAACAATGTATCAATCATTTAGTTGGTCATTCAACTTGAAACCTTGTTTATTATGCTAGCTCCACACATGGTTACATTTTGTAGATAAAAATGTAATATTTATTTGACTGTTGCATACGAAAAGGTATTAATATACGAACCTTTTAAACGCAAAAGTCATTAAAAACTGAGTAAGTACTATTTTACTTGCATGGATAAAAACTAACGGAAAGTTTTTTTTTTCGTTTATCGATATCGATTGTAGGACAACCCAATTTTATGAAAAAAAAAAACAAATGGCCCTACTACCTAATACTACCTCATACTGATAAGTATTGTCTGTGCGACACGTCTGACGCTGCGTGAAGACAACAAACTTAAATCTTGCGTAGGGTCATTTCGCCGGTTCGCGTCCATTTAGTGCAGTTGGCAAGTTTGACAGCAAAAATAAAAATGTTCTATAACTAATTTC
>BHDV01065797.1:131278-144673 GCA_005406045.1 Adoxophyes honmai
TTACTTATTTTCGAGGATTTTCAAAGGAAGATACATAAAATGGACGCGAACTGGGGGATGGACGCGAACCGGCGAAATGACCCTATCACATGTGACTCAAG
This sequence comes from Adoxophyes honmai, assembly GCA_005406045.1. Lineage (NCBI taxonomy): Eukaryota > Metazoa > Arthropoda > Insecta > Lepidoptera > Tortricidae > Adoxophyes > Adoxophyes honmai. The sequence continues at coordinate 131,380 of BHDV01065797.1, forward strand.
CGTGAGATGGTGTGACAGCATCGCGTGCGCAGTGAGCTAATTCCTCATAATTAGCCCCAAATGGACCAAATTACGGCCTCACGGACCGCTTTCACTTATTTGGGTGTCAAGTATTTGCGAATATTAAGAGCGAGGTCAAAACACATACAGAACACACATCAGCATGTCCTTTAAATGATTTTACTAAATATTCTCTATCAGCGTAATTTCAGGCTTAAAAACAGATTAAAGAGGTAATCATGTTATTTTTCTACTAATCTTATAAAATACGCATAACTCACGTTTTCAATCAAGTTTAGCTCGACATGTTTCGGGCTAATTCATAGTCTTTCATCTAGGAACCGCGGCGGCTGCTGATGCTAAACGCGTGATTTCTAGCCCTTGTCAAGCTAAACTCGATTTAAAAAAACTAAGCCTAGTCTTATAAGTGAAAACTTAAATGACTCGAGTCTGTATCAACGATAAATGTCAATACGCAGTTACGCACCTATGACTGTCGCCCTAATGGAATGCATTGCTTTATAATAAATCAGAGATTTTACTAAAATGACAAAAGGTGAGTCTTTTAACAACGTGATAAAGACCGTATTTTGTCCTAAAACACGGATTAATCCATTCCGGGACCTAAATCACTCCTTCAAATAAACGTCGGGCATAAATAAAAGCTGCTTACCGCTACTAAACGTTGATTCAGTCGGTAGTCACGTAGCCGGTGCTTTGTTCAGTGGTGTTTAGTTCTGGAGTGAGTGAACTAGTATGGCAACTAGTAGGCTAAACATTGGTGGGGTGATTGGAGACGGCAATGCCTACTCAGTTAGTGGGGTGATTGAAGACGGCAATGCCTACTAAATCTTTTTTATGTCGACTAAGGTTCAAATTTAATATTGTGGTATCAACAGCCCATTATTTCCTGTGCTGGATAGGCCGTGTAAAAGTTTGGCGGGCAGAGTAAAGTTTGATGGTTTAAGTATAACAGATTTGGCCAGGTTATGCTCAGGACTAATAAATGTGAATAAAGGAGGATTTTCTCTCAGGAGAGGAAAATATTTTGAAGGTTACATTATTAATATTTGTTTACTTACCTACTACATTATTTTTAACGTAAGCTGGTTCCTTGCTTTTGGAAAAGCAAGAAAAAGTACTAATACAAATTGTGTCATAGTCGCTCAGTACCTTGCAGTTCTGACTTCTGGAGCACTATCAAATGATTTCGATAACGCAACTGTGGACGTTCCAGTAACTGAGGCGAGTACTGACTCCTTACAAACTAACTACTCTATTTTTACGTAATCCTGCCGCCTAAACCTTTTGATATGGCCACGGCGACTTTGATCTCAGCCGGTGGCCACACTAAATCCTGCGCAGTGACAAATCGTCGAATAGTTTACTGATCTATGGGTTTTTTGAGTTGATAATACATTAAGTACCCACGTTTTTAGGGAACCTTAACGGCGAACGGAAAGTGAAATATTATTGTCGATTTCTGTTTTTAAATTGAAATTTTAAGTGACAGATAATTTTATAATTTGACAGTTATTTTTATTCAAATAGTGCATTACAACTTAGTAAGTTTTCATATCACACTTCATCTACTTACTTTACTATAATAGCTGTTAAATAGTTTTTATTAGCTCCGTTATTTTTAGAACCAAACAGTTAGAGGAAGTAATAACCAGTAAGCACAAAATAAATACAACTAATTTTAATGTTTGTATCAAAATTAGTTTGTTTACATGTTATGACTTCCAGCCCCAATATTTTCTTTAAAATAAATCAAACGGTTAAACTTGTTTTCAAAACATTCTGAAACTTAAGGGCAATGACTTTAAGCCCAGTCCTGCGTGGTTCAAATAAAAGTATATTTCAGGAATCGCCAACAATTTTCTCAACCCTTCGTTAATTTTTTATTCACAAAAATATTATCGTGGCGCGCTGGAAAAAACTAAAGCTAGCCAGCAATTTGGAACTTATTTTTATGAGTAGCCAGTTGCGCACTATGGATATTGGCAATGATTCACACATTCTAAAGAAGCTGTTTGTAATATTTTTAAACAATATTAATGCTGACCAATCACCTTCTCATTCTTAAACCAATCAACCGCTTTCGATGAAAGAACACCATGTTACCGTTTATGGAAAAGATTACGGTGATAACTGAAATAAGCAGACAGAGTCATGCTCAACAGTTAGTAATAATCTAAATTGCTAAACATTGTCGTAAAAGTTTTTTTTAAAGTATAAATCATACAGTCACTGGTAATGAAATATAAACATAATATTCATTCTACCATAAATGTAAAAGCTTCTGGGAGGTCCTGCGTTTGCATTCACTTAATGAGATGCTTTCTTATTTAACTCTATTGACCTGTATTGACATTGATTTTCTTAGAATTTCAGCGAGCGAGCTCGTAAGCTGTGACATAAGAATGCATTAGACAATTGTCTTCCACCAACGACAGTATTAAACCCTGTAAAGGACAATCAAAGCCTCTATTAGCTCAATAGTAAGTGTCGTTTTGCAATACCGGGTTTCATGTTCCTTTCTTGCGCTTAAAATCACCATATCAAAAAGCCTTACAATTTTCAGCGATTGGTAATCTTAAGAAGGAAGTATATTACAAAACGTACATATTATTATCTAAGCTTAAAGGCGAAATGGGATAAGCGACATTTTAAGTTTAGTATGTAAATGTCACCGGAAAATGACACAATCCGCAAGTTAATAAATTTACGAAACTTATCTAGGAAATTTATAAACTTCCTTAAGATTCCAAACGGGAGACAAATTCTATTATTTTACAGTCGCATTTTCGTAAAATAATCAATTTAAGTTAGGTTAGATTATATTAATTTAGGTCAGATTAGGTTTTGTTATGTTAGATTAGGTTGGGTTAGATTAGATTAAATTTTGGGAAAATGTAGACGTAAAAAAAATGTCTTTCGTTTGGAATCTTACGAAAGTTTATCAATTTCCCAGGGAATTAAAAAAGTTATGGATTCTGTTATTTTCCGGTGACATAAAACTTTATTGTACAAAAGAAAATTGACAGTAATTATTTTAACCAGTGATCGGGTATACGCGTCTAAAACCCGTTGCGTTTAGTAAATTTCGCTGTTAAGACGAAAAAGAATAACTTAATATCCCAAAAAAAAAATCGCTTTCCATTTCGCCTTTCAACCGTCGATATAGAATGCGACTAAAACGAGAGCCAATTGTTTACAACCACTGGTCCGTTTGGCGCCAATTTATAGTAGATTTGCAAACGGCTAACAGAAGTAAATAGAAGTCGTTGTTATTACTTGTGATCCGCGGTTTGCACTAAATACCCAGATAGATTGGCTGTTAGGTTACTTCCTGCATGAAAATAACTTTAGTACTTTAATAATAGTTTTAGCCTGACAGCGCTTTCAATAGTTAGCATGATCATTTTCGGAATGATAATTCATGTAACTTGTTTCGCGCCTAAAACATATTTTTCACTGTTCTTGCTAGCTAGCCACTCAAAGTCTGGCCAAAATTACTGCCGACTACCATTTAAGATAACAGTAATTAAGGAGACCACAAGACCTGGTTTTTAATTAATTGATTAATAAAAAAAAGGTTCACATTTTAATGACACGTTTAAATTAAGTATTTAAAGAACGCATATTTTTATTCTCGATTTAGGTTTCACCTTAAGTAAGTTCAGGTTAAAAATTAAGTAATCTCTATTGATAAGGGTCGCAGTTACCACACCGACTTCGAGACAATAAACATTTCATCGCCTATTGTTGGTGTTAAAATAAAAAGCACACCACCTATGTTTGTTTTGACGGCAATTAAACAACCCTTAGATGTATTATTAGAACTTTGTGAACTTTAAAGTAAATCCTGACCCACAATAGAACCTACAGTTAATGTCATAGTAACTTGCATTCCCAGACAAATAAAAACAATGGCGCGTTTACACGCTTGCCGAGACTTGCCAAACCTCCAAAAGCTCCAAACCTTTGCAAGCGCTCTTACCCCACAAAAGTCCTTGCAAGCCCCGCCAAACAGCCTATTTACACGCTTGCGTTTGTGGATGCTTGTGTAGACTTGCCAAGCGTGTAAACGTAGCACATGTTTTCTTTTAGCGCGGGGAATAACTGCGTGTCGCTTTCTGACGTCTCTAGTTAGACAGAGACAGGTATAGTCTATCTAGTGAGCATCTCTATTCGCGGCCGGTCGTGCTAGCCGCCCGATAGTGGCCAAACTTCATAAAAGCACTACTGGTTAACCACAACGAATGTTTTAACAGCTACTGTAGCTAGCTCACCACAGTCAACTGGAAACGAGAAGTTGAAATGAAGTAGCTGTGAATCTCTGTATTGTATAAAACGGCAAAGCTAGAGTCGAGTCACATGCTTATTAGGATCTGCCTTAAATTAGACTTCTTCCATTGTCTAACGAGAAATGCCTGGGAAAGGCAAATAATCTCACTCTCTTCGTGTCGCAGTAGAGCGCACAGCTCTACTGCGATTTAAAAAAAAAATATTCACACATACAGACGTCACACCTCTTTCCCTCAGGGGTCTGTAGAGACTACTTCGTTCGATCCTGCGTGACACCTCTTTCGCTCCATCCACATTCATCGATCTTTTTATACATGTTCTCGAGTTTCGGGTACTCTTAGAGTGGCCTTTTTCCAAAACTTCCCCTCTTTGGATCATGCTACTTCTGGTATATTTTTAGCTTTTAAATTTAGAGGTACCATCGAACCAATTGATTCCTGACCCACCATAGAACCTATTCACAGTGAACGTCATAGTGACATTGCATTGCCTGACAAGAGAAATGTTTATGACGTTTATTGTGACAACGTTCTGCAGTGGGTCAGGAATCTGTTGGTTCGATAGTACTATAGCGACAGGTTGCTAGCCTGCCGCCGAAAATATTCTTTAACCTTCCTAAGTAGTCTCTTACAACATACCCGAAAGAAAATGGACAGGTGTTTTTTAAACCCGATGCCACACTGCACTATTTTTTAACCGACTTCAAAAAAGGAGGTATTCAATTCGGCTGTATTTTTTTTTTTTTTATTTTTTTTTATGTATGTTACCTCAGAACTTCTAAACGGGTGGACCGATTTCGATGGTTCTTTTTGTGTTCGATAGCAAATGGCTTCCCATTGGTCCCATTTTAATTTCATCAAAATCTAACTAGTAGTTTTTGAATTATCCTTAAAATAAAAAAAAAATGTATGGGCATTCGAGAATTTTAGTCCGAACTTACATTTGTACATACTTACATACCTACATACAGCCACGCCTGTATACTTAAATGGGGTAGGCAGAGCACACGAAACGCTACATAGACAAAACCATGTCTATGTCACGCTTCGTGGCCACTTCTAGCACATTTTTTGTAGGTTTTGAGTTAGCAGGTATAATAGTGACGGGTTGCTAGCCTCATAGCCTGTCGCCTAAAATTTAATTTAACCTATGTCCTTAGTCGCCTCTTGCGACATCCACAGAAGAAATGGAGAGTATTTTTATGTGTATTCGCTGATTACTCGAAGACACCTGGACCGATTTGGAAAATTCTTTTTTTGTCTGAAAGGGTATAGTTTCCAGGTAGTCCGATTGTCAGCATATCTTGACCTGATGATTGAATATGAGGGAAATCGAGGGCAACCCTCAAATTTTATAGGCACAGGTAATGTTTTTAGTACATTTTTCAAAACTACACCAGTATTTACGCTTGGCTGTAAAAAAATATGATTGAGCTGATGATGAAAGGTCAACTCCTTAATTTTTAGGAGTTAAAGGATAATTTTTTCGATACTGAATGCACCTGCAGACTGAAAATTATAGTTTCAGTAATTAGCCAGGCCTGCTGCTTCTCAAGCGTTGCATTTCTGCTAATGCTCGTTCATCGTGGGGTTTACTTAACAGTTTAGAGGGTTCTAAATCAGATAGAGCTATTCCTCCTAAAGCCTTGAATCTGCTGAGAGCTACGTATACGTATACCTACTTGACCTTTAGTAAATACGTACATAAACAGAAGTTTCCTTTCAGGATAAAGCTAATTTGAAGTCGGTTTTTTTTTGTTTAAAATTATTTAACGTCGTTTAAACGTTACTTAATTTAATAACGTAACTTGACCGCTAGAAACTGTGACCATTGATAGAAATAACGTCATCTACATAGACAAGGAAAATAGCGAGTCGCATAAATTCCCAGCGAAACGCGTCGCCGTCGCCGATTGTTGACAGTGCAAAGAATAAATATTGTGGCGCAGGCGCCGGCGCGGTGCGTTCACCTGCTACGGCTATTTATAAGTAATAATGTTTAATTATCTTTTGCTAGGCCAGAACCAGAGATGTATTGTTCTAGGTCTATATTTGACCACTTGGAGGAAATTTGCCGCAATGTTGGGCAAAAATATTCCACAACAGTAATCGAAAATAATTTTAAACAAAAAAAAACCGACTTCAAATTAGCAATATTTTGAAAAGATTCTGTTTACTGAATGTAAAATCTTGACTTCATCAACAAATTACCGAAAACGCCGTACATCTCCATATAAAATTTGAAGAGTTCCCTCGATTTCTCCAAGATTCCATCATCAGATCCTGGTGTCGTGCCAATGGGACCAATTTCGAGTTATACCCTATCGATTAAAAAAAAAAATTGAAAATCGGTCCACGGGTCTCCGAGCTATCGAGTAACATACACACAAAAAAAAAAAAAAAAAAAAAAAAAAAAAAAAAAAAATTAGGTCGAATTGAGAACCTCCTCTTTTTGAAGTCGGTTAATTAGACCTCCAGTGGCGGTTCTATGCCAGAAGATTTTCTATCAAATAAATTGAGTTACTTAAATTCATTCAATTGTTTTATTCCTTTTCAAAGTTCTAAAAAAACCCGTTGTTTTTGCAGTTATTAAAGATTCGGGCGTATTGAGAGACTCTGCCTTTTTCAATTTGGTTAAAAATAATGATAAACCAGGTAAGCAACTAGCAACCTGTCACTGTCATACTCCTTTTTACTCAGTTTAAGTTAAAAACTGTGTTAAAAGTGCCTACGTTCAATATATTAAGGTTTGTAGATGGTGGGCTGGCAACTTAAAATTATTTGCACTATTTTGTCTAAATTAAGACCGAACTTATCTAAAAATGGCCGAAAACGTCAAAATAGTCAAGGATTGTCTTTGTGACGTTTCATGTTTGTGCCTATCGTGTTTGAAAATGTTGGTGTGATGTATTTAATACCTCTATACAGTAATTCCGCGGTTGCTAAGGGCGTTGAGGTGTTCAATAATTGTTTCTCGCCTCAGTTTCTGTGGAATAATGAATTAATCAGTATCGTAATAATGCAGTTGGAATGTGATTTAAATCGTCATTGTAGATCAGATAATCAGCTTGTCTTGCTACCGTTAGTAATGGCCTGATAGTTCAATGCTTATGAATATTTCATATACCAGTACCTTAATAAGTTGTGTGTCAAATTTAACGACAAGTAGGGTATTATTAGCTTTGTTTTGTGAGTCAACATTACAATTTTGCACATTTGTGACCATTCTAACGTCACTACTAACTTGACTAATGACTACACCATCTGAATCACCCTAATTCTGTTAGAAAACTACTAGTTTAACTTTCCCATACTTTACTTGCCTAAAAATTCTTTAAATCGATCTAGTATTACTTACTTATTCTTAAGTTACTTACTTACTCTTAAAGCTTATTTCCTCTCAGTAGGTGCACACTATTTTAGTTAATCTAGGCCTGAGTTTCCCAACCTAAATCTGTTTTATATTGTGGTACCTAATAGAATGGTATTATCTTTTGTTCAGAAATCGTTAGCCTTGTCTATAATATTTTTGTTTATTCTTTGACATACTTCATGTTCCAAAAGGAAAAAAAAATGTGTTAAGGATCTATTGAGTTTGATTCCATAATGTTTAAGTAGTTTAGCTACCACGGCTCTGATATCTCAATTTATTTCAAACATTAGAAGTACCACCTCTTCTACCGTTTATCTAGTTGAATAATTGCCTAATTAACTCAAATCATTAATTCAACTCAATCAACACTAAATTACATCAAGATCAGTGGTGAACCATTACGTGTCTCAATATGGATTTATGGTTTCTGATGTTAATCTTTTCCAACCGTTATTAATATTAAAGCACTTAACCACCCACAAATAGACCAATTTAGAAGAGGCTCTATTAATAAATAATTAATTATCAAAGTCCATACATGTCTTGGTAGCATTAGAGAAGTAGAAATCGTCGATAGAAACTCAAAGCGATAAACAATTTGATACATCGACAATACCTGTAAGAATAATTGGTAATTCTCAAACCAACAAGTAAAATCACAACTATCACTAGTCCCTTTTATGTATAACTAGCTTTCCGCCCGCGGCTCCGCCCGCGTGGAACTCGGTTATATTGCGGTATACAGCACAACTATAAGAAAACTTCTTGTTTCAAACGACACACAGCGCCATCGATCTATCATCTATCGATCGATCATCGATTGATATCGATCTATCATCGATTGATATCGATCTATCAAGCAAACTATATTTTTGTTTTCCCTCGGGAACATAATTTTTTTCCGGGATAAAAAGTACCCTATTATTTAATCCGGACTTCTATCTTTATGTCTGCAAAATTTCAAAGCAATCGGTTCAGTAGTTACGGCGTGAAAGCGGAACAAACAAACAAACAAACAAACAAACAAACAAACAAACAAACAAACAAACTCACTTTCTGACTTATAATATTAAGTAAGGAAGTAAGGATAAGGATTTTGTCTATGATGATTTGAAATTAAGTTCCCACACGCACACATACGACTCTATCTTTACTTTTATACATATAATAATAAACACCCGTCTACTAAAATCTGATATCGTCAAAGTACTGTAAATAAAGTCATGTTTTACATTGTTTGATAACCAATAATGACTCTGCTACTAAAGCTATTTTTGCATCACCAAGGAATTAGACACACGCGTAATCGCAAATCCGCTATCACTACGTAAAAAAGGCTTATTTTACTATGTACTTATGCATGTTTATTCTCCGATGTAACTTTACACATTGCAATGAAGAAGTTAAACTTTTAATTGCCACATTCAATATTATTGCTACTTTCACAGAGATATCGCGAAACTTTGTAAACTTCGATTCCAGACATGATTCTATAATCTTAATTATAATTATGAACGGGTATCTTACGGCTGTTTTATTGCTATTTATTTCTCAATAGTCTAGTTTAACTGCCACTCCGTTAGGTTGTGCATCCAATAGTGAACGCTTAAAGCGATACATACATACATATATTATACATACATATTCTCACGCCTGTGTTCCCAATAATGAATTCAAAAATACAGTGCCAGTGCCACGTTTAATAATTTCAGGGTAACCAGATGGTTAAACGTGATATTGCAGTTACAGGTTGCTAGCCCATCGCCCAAAATACACTAACCCTTTCTCAGAGTCGCCTCTTACGACACCCACGGGAAGAAAGGGGAAAGTAAGCGATTAAACGAAAAAAATACACATTTAATAATTCTATTCAAAACAAGGAAACTTTGTAGATTTCTCGAACTAATTGGGACTACACAAGATTTTAACTTGCAGATATGCATTTCAAAATTTATCGTTATTCCTGGCATTTATTAAATAATCAGGAAGCATCGTAGAATCAATTACACTATTCTTTTCAACCAAGTTAATAGGATCTTTAGTTTTATGGTCATGTAACGACAGCGTATAAAAGCCGTGTTTTAATAGAATCTTCATATTTCTATAACTTGAAAAGATAGTGTTAAAGAGAGAGCGGAACCTAATCATTCATGCCTCGATATGCTATAAAATGCCTGACGTAATATGCCAGTTTCCTATATTTGCCCCCGAATTTCTCAAGTTATTTAAATGTAGATTGTAAGTCATCTTTCGCCCTCTATTTTATAGTAAAGGTGTAAAAGTATCAAAAAAACTCCTCAAGAAACTGGCTAAAATGATCGTAGCATAGAATAATAATAATATATGATGCTCTTGACTACACGTTGCTTACCTGATTTATCATACTTTTGGACCAAATTAAAAAAAACGCCTTATTTCGTTCTATTTCGCGAGAAGTGTAGAAAAGGCGTTCAAGAGTAAAGCGTATTAAAATTCGCTTAGCTCTTATGGATACTACGCCGTTGGTAATGAGTTGACTGGATCTTTGCGCTGGTCCGGTTCGTAAGCTTACAAGAGTTACAAGCCAAGTTGCTAGGGAATGTTTTGATTCTCACTGTCAATGTAACGCAGCATAGTGGTATGAGTTGCACGTGACGAATAAGGATTTAGGATCGAACACATAATGACAATAAAATACAATAGAATATTCTTCATTTTCGTTTTTTTTTTCGATTTAATGAACGTGAGTTATCCGTTAAATTTTCAACATGAGTGAGTCTCACGGTAGTTTGATGTTCAATAACAATATTCTTATTGTACACCAAAAAAACGACACAATCCAGATCACAGAAATTGTATTGTATTGTATTGTATGACTCTTTATTGCACATAAAAACATAGAACATACATAAAGTTCGTAGAAAATATAGGCAACCTTATCGCTAATGAGCGATCCCTCCCAGCCGGTTTAGCACAGCAAGGCGCGAGTAAGACAGTCTGTATCTGTCACTGTCTAATTAGAGACGTCAGAAAGTGACAGGTAGACTATCCCGCGCGCGACGCGACTAGAGCGTGTTGCCGTGCTAAGCTTACCTTTAACAAATCTTTCCTACTACGATTATTGGCTTTAAAACTTTAACTTTTGTCACGTTCAAGACACGCCAACTAACATTTGTATATTCACTTATAATGTATTTTTTGCACCGTTAAGCGTATAAGCCACCTGTGAAATGTAGTTTAATTTTCGGCCAAATGCCAATAAAACTGTCAAATAAATTAGTATTTTGACAATGCGGATAAAGCTGGCATCGTTTTATCATCATTAGGTGGCGAAGACAACTATTAAGATTGGTTAATAAATTAGGCTTATTAATTTATCCTAACGTTGAATCATCATTAAAATTAATAACTTCAGTTGCGAATGCTTTGAAACTGGTATTCGCTGACATTTTCATAAGAGCGTTTTATAAAGTAAAGAATAAAAATATGTTGGTATATAACTTCGATCGAAAATGAGTAAATAATCTTGAGGTGAAAGTATTTAGTTATATCCTTTGAAAATCATCTTCGCCATCGTCATCATCATCATACATCGCGCCATTATTCCCAAATGAGGTGGGTAGAGCAAGCAAATTCTTTTATAAAGCCAAAACTATAACTTGCTCGTTTCGTAGGCACATTAGCACAATTATTAGGTTTGCAGTTAAGTTAAGGTAATGGCAGGTTGCTAGCCTGTCCCCAAAACATACATCAACCTGTTTCCTTGGTCCCCTCTTACGACATCCACGGAATAAATGGAGAGTTGTTAATCTTTACCCATAAATTAAGAGGATAGGAGTCGCGCCGCTTCTCCATACAAACGTAGTCCCCTGTTTTCTCCGTGAATAATGACATTAGAGCAAATTTTTTTTTTCATTAAATTTGTATCTGTTGTGGCTATATGCCCCTATGATTTGCTTTTATCGATTTTCTAATTTTTTTATTTTTTTTATTTAGAATATCGACAAATACAAGTATAATGTAATTTTTTTTTTGCTCTGATGTCATTATTCACGGAGAAAACAGGGGACTACGTTTGTATGGAGAAGTGGTGCGACTCCTATCCTCTTAATAGCTGATGTGGAAAACATGATCGATCATCGAAATCCTCAGCCATCAAAAATAAGGCTAAACCGTAAAAAGTAACAACAATATTCTAAGTAACCTTTCATTTCTAAACTTTCTGGCCTATCCGGCTAAATTTAAACGTACGCGCTATATATAGCGATTATTTGATTCCACCGTAAACGTTACACAACCGGGTAACACGATCCTGCTTCCTGTTCTAATTGCATTTATTCGACTTGTCTTACTAATTCGTAATAAACAAGATTATTTTTATTTCGTTTTCAACGTACCTATTATCGTTTCGATATGGTGGCCTGGTCTGGTGGCTGCCCGAGTAAAAAAAACTGTCAAAAAACTAGCTTTGTATTAGAAAATGGTTAATTGGCTTTGAGTTCAGAGGCATAATAGAAGCAGGTTGATAGGCGGCCGTCTAACATGTACCTTAATTTATTTCCTTAGTCACCTCTTATGAACATCCACAAAGTGATTGAAGTGTTGTTTTAAACCCGACTCACGAAAGCAAACTCCATGATAATAATAACCTCACTAGACTGCTGAGAGCTGACTAGGGAGCTGTAGAATTCATGAAGAAAATGTTAGAAATGTTAGTCAAGAGGAATATGTTTTTCGTATGAATTTCCGTCGCACAGCTTTGGTGAAAAACTCCTCATATTTTCAGATTCAGGTAGACATCTACACAAGTCTCGTTTCCCTCTTAGTGGTGAAAAAAAAAACGGATTTAAGGGAGGAATACTGAAACCACGTGCATCCAAAATACGTCTATCTATTCTCTTTTAACCCTTTTGGAGTTCCCACGCGTCTCGCGGCCAATCAGCTCGCCTCATTTGTTCAAGTTTACGATAATCCAACACGTCGGTGATAAGTTACAGTATGCTTTAGGGTTCTGCAGTTAAAAAATATGATGGGTTTTGATCCTTTCTAAGCCAATAAACAATGATATCTACTAACTGTTTACATTATCAAAACATCACACCCTATTCAGGTAAGCAGAGACAATAGAGCGTTTAACCTTTCTATACTACTATATACTTCGCTCACTTTATCGACATTCATCCCTCTGGTCATACATGCACGTTGGCTATAATTACTTCTAATTTGGCCTTTCTTCACAAGATTGCCAATCTGAGCCATATATTAACTGTGTTTCTGGTGCAAATCACGTTTAGGTACAAATAATCTCAAAACATTACACATTCTAAAATACAAGAAAGAAAATATGTAGAATCAAATTACTTGAGAGACATTATTATATGTAGATGCCATGCCGTCCCTTTTGGTGTCGAGTTTAGAATAACATCTTTCCGTTTTTACCGTGGATACCTAAGCAAGTGGCAGTCACTAACCTGCCAAAATCGTACCTTTTATCTAGTACAGGAATTATACACATTTTGAAATGCAAATGAACCGAGAAAGCTGTATTTTTGATATGACGTAGAGAATGCCCATAAAAGCTTAACTTGAAATTGTCGACCAAGATTTCCTATGTGGGTTTTCCGCCATC
>BHDV01065797.1:145472-174653 GCA_005406045.1 Adoxophyes honmai
ATGGGCATTCTCTACGTCATATCAAAAATTCAGCTTTCTCGGTTCATTTGTATTTCTTTGCCGTTAATTCCTACGTAATGACCGGATTAATCTAAAATTTTAAAAAGTATGCTAAAAAGGGCAAAAGTCGTGAAATAGTAATGGTTTTGTCTACGTATCGTATCATGTGCTCTGTCTACCACACGTGGTAATAGAGGCGTGATACATACCTACGTATCCGTAGATTTGGTGAGTGTAGCAATACTCTTAAGAACCCATATCAATATGCAGACATTTTATAAGCACATTAGATAGTATTGTATAAAATTAGATCGCTATCAGCAATCACCAGCTACTTCTGCAAAGTCCTCAGACACGAAAGATTAGATACAATCGAATAAAACTGATAAGGTAAGGTTAAGGTCAAGTTCTTGAATGACTCTTTCACCATCTCTTATTAAAGTAACATAGAACCTAATAACAGTAAACGTGATAGTGACATTGCGTTACTTGACAATCATTACTACGTTTACTGTGACAACGTTCGAATGTAGGTCAATCAAATCAATACAAAATCACGTCTGTGTTCCCAATTGGGGTAGGCAGAGCACATGAAACGTGACATAAATAAAATCATGATTCTTTCCCGTTTCGTGGCCACTTTTAGCACAATTTTAGACACAACAGATGCAAGGGGTAAAATAGCGAAAAGTTGCTAGCCTGTCGCCTAATGCGTACCTTAAACTATTTATTAGTCGCCTCTTACGACATCCACGGAAGAAATGTAGAGGTGACATTAACCCGACACCACACAGGAATGAATGAAATGAGGGAACGATTGGTTTGGCAAAAAAAAAGGAATAATAAAAAGTAGAGAAAAAAAGGATGGAAAGTGTTGTTATGGTAAGTAAGTAGGTATGCAATAGAGATATTGAACTTTATGACACTAGAGTGTAATGACACACTTAAATCATGATACTATTATGTGATTTTAGGAAAAAAATTGATTATAGCCTGTAACCATTATGGCGTATGAAATTAGTACACATGAAATCGCGTTATGTCGTGGCTCATCACTACAAGTGACGGATCTCAACAATTACAATTACAAAAATAAACAATTGACATTCGATTCGGCGCGAATACGGAGATTTCAATTTTAAGTTTAATTATGGCAGAACCCTCAAAAAACAAGTGCCATGCGCTCCTCCACTCGCGCACAGTTTAAGCGCAGACTGACAACAATGAGCGCAATTACAACTCCGGCGCAGGTAGTGAAACAATACTCACTTACCTGAAGGTTACTTACCCGTGTTTCGAGAATTAAGGCTCGCTGCGGTCTGTGGTGGAGTGTGGATTAGAACGATCGTGTGTTGTTGCAGTTGGATTTGGAGTTTCTACTAAATTTGTATACCGTGTGGTGTTGTTTAGTATAACATCACTCCATTTCTTCCGTGGAAGTCGTAAAAGGCGACTAAGGGATCAGGTTAAGGGATAATAATAATAATATACATATTAGGGTAACCAGATGGTTAAACGTGATATTGCAGTGACAGGTTGCTAGCCCATCGCCCACAATACACAAACCCTTTCCCAGAGTCGACTCTGCTATTGACTCTCTGAAATTGCTAAACGAGGCACTGGATTTTTGAATTCATGTGCTCTGCCTACCCCTCTTGGGAATACAGGCGTGAGAATATGTATGTATGTATGTATACATATTAGGCGACAAGCTAGCCACTGGTGACTTTTATACCAGCCAGCTTAAAATCTTACAAAATATTACCTACCTACCCCATTTGGGAACGGGGAATATTTTATTTATATTCAAAACCAATTTACACTACAGTACAATTAAATAGACTTATCGTGCTAACCGTGTGTAATAATAAATTCATTGCTTCATATCCTACACGGAAAGCACTCTTCGAACAGGCGTAAACTTTATTATACATCCTACTTTATCCAAACATTCCAGACGATGAACCGAACATTATCTAGGATAACGCCTTCGTACGCGTAAGCGATAAATCTTAAAATTTCGCTCGAAATAACAATGCGAGCGAACACTAATCCCGAAGCCAATGCAAAGTTCTAAGCATTGCCAAGTTCAATAGAGACCGCACCGAGCGCTCCGCTAGCCACAGTACACTTCATACCCGCCCCCTGTAAACACGCATATCGACGATCGATGCTCGCAATCGATGATATCTATCCGAATTTCGAATCGATTAATCGTTACGGAACGCGAGTGTTTTGAATTCAGTGAGTGCGTGCTGTGTTGTGCCAAAATGATTGTCGATTGTTTTCCGAGGACTCTGTGAATTTGACACTGGCAGGTGAGAATTTGAAGTTTTAGGTGTAGTGTAATTAAAAAGTTACAGCGTTTTTATCTGCCTGATTTGGAGACGTTTGAGATAAAAACTGGTTGAGTGTTCGTTTAAGTTTATCGAGTTATCTTTTTACGACTTTTTTACTCGCGCATTCTCAGGATTGCAGGTTTGAGTTAGAAATCTTAAGTTCATTCCAGTTCTGTGGTTAATTCCGTGTGTGATTTACTCGTAGTATAAGTTTTAATTAACCTTTCATCGTCATGCAATTTATAGGTGTACGTTAAGTAAATACATACTCAAGTTGTTTCAACGAAGCTTGTTATTGAACAAACTTACCGGTTACTTTATCAACGTTTTGTAAGCAATTTAAGTTATTTTTTAAATTTTAAATGCTAATAAATAACACTAATCGCTAAAGTACATACATACATAAATACACGTGCAAACTAGGCAAAAACAATAAGCAAGCCATAAACTCTTATAAACCATATCCGTATCGACGGCAACGCGCCGGAAACAAAATACAATAACAAAATAGAAAATAAAAGTTTTTATTATTACAGTGTTTGCACACTATTTCCTACTGCGTTTCTAGAGAGACGTGAATCGATTTATTTATTCCTTTGCTTTTCAATATGAACTTTAGACCTTTCGTAACAAAATTGACATCTCAAGAAATCCATGTTTCTGAAGCGTCACAGTTTTGTGGTTGAAAAGGCAATTTCGGAGCCGACCGCACGCAGCGGCACTAGAGGCAGACGACACGTCCACTGACATCTTAGTAGTCTTATTCTCCAACGTAACATACTAAAATTGGCAAGCTCGACGCAGAGATGTCACAATTAGCTGTCATATTGTATGGAAAATTTGACAGCCCGACGTCGAGATAGAGTTTAGTTTTATAAGTTAGAGAATAACATCACAGTAATGTGAGACAAAATGAATAAAGCAATTGGCCTAATTTTCTTTCGTAGTTAAGTTTGAAAATTATCACAGTAGCTTAAGTAATAATTATTTATTACCACCGCGACATGTCGGTTGGAGCTGCTGTATGTTTTCGGCTACTAATTTATACATTTACTGTAACATTTTGTACAGCGTTTAGTAGATTATTGTGATCATTTTCTAGATTCTATTGCTGCACACTATTTTTAGTTAAGATTTTAAGGTCAATCTTATCGCACTTTCATATAATTGTGTAACGAGACAGTGTCTTAGCGTCGTTTGCCTAGTACTTACATACATTTCTAGTGTGCCCTGTTTATTAGATTCTAATGACATTCTAATCGCATTTCCGTTTAAAAGTGTACCTGAATCTTACCGAGAGTTTTAGAGCCCACACTTTTTTATTAAAGTGAAGACTACTGTTGGTTAGGACAAGATTCTAATCATTCTTCCGTGATAACATAATAATTAGTATGTAATTACCTATAGGTATGACATCTAAGTAAGTAAGTAAAGACTTTATTGTACAAAAGGAAAAAACACAAAATACAAAAAAACAAAAATTAAATACAAAGGCGGACTTTTCCCTTAAGGGATCTCTTACAGCCAACCTTTGAGAGGCAGAGAGAAAACGAAATTATTGAGATCGAAATCTAAATGGGTTTTAGTACTAACTTGTTAAAAAGCTGTGCCTAGTTTCTAAAGGCGCATTTTTCTTGGCAATCACAAGGGACATAACGGCCTAGTTGCCTGAATATTTTTTTATTTTTTTTTGACACCATTTTGTCATCATCATTATCCGGCCTTTGTACGTCCTTCAGCCGGATCTTCTCAGCACAAGAGGTTTGAGACACTGTTTGTAGTGTGCACTATTTTTATTAGTGTGCACGCTTTCCCCATAAGTCGGCGCGACGAGACGGTTTCAAGAGCACCGCGCTGATAAATCAGGCAGCGCCCGCGCAGGCGGCCGCCGCTGAAATGTTGATTGCCGTGCTTAGCGGTGCGCAAGCGACGCGCTTTGGACGATTTATTGTGTTTTTTTTTTTAGTTGAGCTGTGACTAGGTTAGGGATAAGGAAATTGATGGTAATTAATTAATTACCTCCGTTACAAAAATTAGTATGGACAAAGTGTTAAAAGATTTTAAAATATCTAGTAATCCAAACATAAATTAATAATAGTGTCGGTGATGATGATATTCACGTTTCAAAATAATTTATTAAAATCATGGATATTATATTATCAGCGTTTCTATAATTGCGCTAAAACCAATACATTTGGTTGTATAAGTGAGTTGAAATCTGTTTAATATGAGCGACCGTATCTATGACAGCTCAATTAAAAATGGAGACGTATTCTGAAATAAAGATAACCTGTCTTTCCAGGGGACTCAAACTTTATAGTACAAAAAAAATTCGCGTTCGATTTAACGGCAAAATGGTGAAAAGGTAACACACAGACAGACAAAGTAGCTTTCCCATTTAAAATAATATTAGTAGTAGAGAAGCAAGAATAAAATTTGAAGCTAAATAAAAGTGACTAAAGCACTATATTTTTGTAACTTACATATCAATCACAAACTTGAGAACACGACAGAATATTTATTTTTGTCGTAAAAATTAATTGGAGTCGCATTTTGTCTATTGCAATCAAGGAGTATCCATGAATTCGTATTTTTTTTAACTGAATCAACTCATGACTCATGCATGACTAATGACAACGGACCCACATTTGTTTTAAAATTCAAGCCATTTTTTCGCTCACTCGTGTAATTTGTAAATCATTATTGCAATCTATGTCACACACAACACAAGCCCATTACCATAAAAGAAGCATAGTTACCAACATGATTAAAAACCACTGCATTCACAAATCGATAACCCTCTTTTACTTTGGACGTTAAATTAAATATTGGAAAGGACTATAAACCGTGACACTATTCTTACAATACTAAAGAAACAATGGAATTTCATTCACCATTTCAAATGAATGAAGCATTGGAATCACAAAATGAGCTGTTAGAGTCCGCTAAAGCTTCCCACTTGGGCCAACTTTCTCTCTTGCGCGTCCGCAGACGAAGTAACGACAAAGTTATGGGAGCTTTGACAAATCGTATGCTTATTGGGCGTTGCGGGGTATTAATAGTTTTATTATTAGTTATTTTTGTTGCCTCTCGTTTTGTAAGCTAATTGAAAGTGCGTTTGTGTGGAGAAGTTTTTTTTGTGAAGTCCATACTTAGATTTAACGTGGCTTGATCTGTACAGACACCGGAAAGTTAGAAAACATGATTTTAGATAGAGAGAGTTAAGTTCACAGTCTCTCTCTCTCTCTCTCTCTCTCTCTCTCTCTCTCTCTCTCTCTCTATCTCTAAAATCATGCCATTTAACGTGCCGGGGACTACAGCCGCGATAACATTCACAATTATAGTCAAACCTAAACTAACTGCACCACTTTATACTCCCAAAATCAACACGGTCGAAAGATTCAATAAAACAAACACTAAACCGCTCATATAATTTACGAGGAGCTTGACATATTTATGCGTGAGGGTGTGGACTTGACCCACCCTAACATATGGAGTGTTATGCTCTGTGGTAGTTCTTAGTGGACCATTAGCTGCATAATTAATTAGGGTAATAATTGAAGACGAAGTTTTAAAACAGACTGCTCTGACATGACAATTTAAATTTAGAATCAATTCACTCAAGAGTCGTTGGTATGGTGATTTTGAACCTTCAGAATGTAAATGATAGAACGAAGTAATATTGGAGCACAAAATAAGGGGGAGTCTGGATATGTGCATTGGGAAGGAAAAATTTAGACTGACTTTCCGTTACCGAATTTTGGGACGTTTTAGAAACAAGTCTCAAGTTTTATGTAAAGAGGTACTAAAGGGATAGGTTGCTACCCGGTGGCCTAAAAGTACCTTTATCTATATCCTTAGTTACTTTTTACGACATCCACGGAAGAAATGGAGAGATGTAATTTTAAACCCGACACCACACGGCAGAAGGATGAATCTGTAGCTAGCAAATTACTTAGTCAGCTAACTAGACTCTTAGTTGAAATTACTTCCTTGACACTTGCGGCTTCTTTAATAGGAAGTCATGTAGACAGGACAATTTAGATTTTACAGTTACATACTCACAATGTGCTGTTTAGCTAACTAATGACAAAATATACTTAAATCTTGAGGATGATCGACTACTCGAATATAATTTATTGGGTGTACCTACCTACCTTCACTTGCCAGAATTTCATATGTCCGAATTTGACCTGCCTTAATTTACAAATGGCATAATGTTACATCTTGTAATTTCATATGGTATACTGATTGTTTAACATAGTAGTCAAATAACAAAATCTTTATACATAAATACATACATATTCTCACGCCTGTATTCCCAAGAGGGGTTGGCAGAGCACATGAATTGAAAAATCCAGTGCCACGTTTAGCAATTTCAGGGCAACCAGATGGTTAAACGTGATATTGCAGTGACAGGTTGCTAGCCCATCGCCCACAATACACTAACCCTTTCCCAGAGTCGACTCTTACGACACCCACAAAATATCTTTTAAGAGAGTAAAAAAGGGACGCAAAGTTATTATGAAAGATTTTCGAACTATGCGTGGAAGTAGCGGGCAAAACCCAGTTATGAATAACTCACACTGGACTTAAACAATCCACAAAGCAACTCATCACCAACAAATAGACTAGTAGCTAAACTCGCCGAGTGTTTTCAAGCCTTTAAGCACAGAGGACATAAACCACTCAATAAATCAGTTAGTTAATTAAGTGTCCCCAAGAGTGTACTGCTTCGCCGCATGTGGCCAGGCGGCTGGTGGTTCACGTTCTTGATATGCTAATTTCGGTAATAGCGGAAAAGAAGACTATTAAATTTAAGGTTAATCAGTTGCGACGTAAACGTGATGAGGTGAATTTAATTGGGTTCAGGTGGGCTGTGACGGAGGTTTTTGTGACACTTCAGTAAATACATATTATATGGGGTAGGCAAAGTATACAAAACGTTACATGGTGAAAATAATAACTATTTCACGCTTCGCAGCAACTTCTACTTATTTTAAATTAAGAAACAGATGGGAGAGGTAAAATAGTGACATGTTGCTAACCTGTCGCCTAAATCAAGAAAGTCACCCAAATAAAGACCAGACAACGCCTTACGAGCTTAAACCCTTGGTAGCCCAGCGGTTCAACCTGTGGCCTCTCAAGCAGAGGGTCGTGGGTTCAAACCCCGGGGTTGATGTATTTATATTAAATTAAATAAAAGAGTTTTTGTTATAACGTAGTTTTTATGAGAGATTCACCATAGAGACAAAAAGTTTACAAAGCCAGCTAGTGACGTGCACAAAGCTAGTGCTGTGCCAACCGTAAAGGAGAGCTAAATTTTATATAATACAACAAACACGAGCTAACGGTGAAGGAAAACATCGTGAGGAAACCTGCACACAGCGACGAAGCAATTCCATGCTGTGTGTGAAGTTCCCAATCCGCACTGGGCCCTCGTGGGAACTATGGCCCAAGCCCTCTCATACTGAGAGGAGGCCTGTGCCCTGCAGTGGGACGTATATAGGCTGGATGATGAACACCTTACGACATGCACGGAAGAAATGAAGAGGTGTTATTCTAACCCGACACCACACAGGACAAAGAGATTAGTAAATGAATTATAAAATTGATTTAATTGAGGGCGAGTAGATATACTGAACAAAAATGCAGCCCAAACAACGTTCTACTAGGCACAGGCGTCCCCGCTGTATGAGAGGATTTGGGCTGTAGTTCCCACGCGGGTACAGAATGGATTGAAAATTTCACACACAACTTTGAATAACTTCGTCGCTTTTCGCAAGTTAAAAAAGCAATTCCTTAGCTTTCGAGAAAACAAATTCGTTGGCATAGAGGTAATTTTCTCATGGAGGCTTTATTAAATCTTGAGACTACATTTACTTATTTTGCATTCCTTTCCGATATAAAAGTATTGCGGTATTTATTCCGCAGGAGAGATTTGATTTACAATAAGACCACTCTATTTTTTCCACTCTTTTTCAGTAAGAACGTCTTCTAAGAATATAGGTTAAAACACTAGGGTCGAAAAGTACTTTGCGGCGATACCTAAAGTATAGCATCAACTGATCTAAAACAAAGTAATATTACAAAAAACTTAATTAGAAGCCGAAAGTGCATTTCCACGGCATTCACTTTTATCTAGTTCCAATTTTATCGTCCCAACTATTTAAATAGCGAGATAACTAGTTACAATCGTCCCATCGAACACCTTTCGTGTCAACGCCCTGCATATCAGTGCAACTATCTCAGATGTAATCAATACAAGTGGGTATTTAAATGAATTATGTGACAAGTTACTGCGTTTCAAAGTTGCTTGTTCACTTCACCGTGTTAAATACTTGGTATTGGTTTGCGAGTATTTTGACCAAGTACAGACAAATACTTGCGAAACTAGTATTTTGCTGTTAGAGGAAGCTAGCCACACACTTCGTTATTTTTTCAAATTTGTTCAAACAAGCTTGTGTTCAAATCTGTTTTAAAATATTGTCTTGACTTCTATAGTTTTACTTTGCGTCTTTCTCGCAGGGGTAGGTAGAGACCACATTATTCCACTTGCTACGTTCCTGACATATATTATCTCTTTTGCTTCAACCACATTCATTAATCAGATCTCTTCATACATGCTCGTCGGTTTCGAGTACTCTTGCCTTGACCTTATTTTTGACATTATTATTTATGACCAAGACACAAAACAATTCGAAAGTATTTCCATGCCCTGATTTTTAACACCTTGTATTAGACATTCATGCATATTAAAGACTATTTCACATTTCGTAGCTACCTTTAGCATAACTTTAGGTTGAAACGTTGATGAAAAAGGTATCAGAGTGACAGGTTGCTAGCTGGTCGCCTAAAGCATACCCTTACCCCCTTAGTTGCCTCTTATGAATTGCATGGAACGATTATTGCTATCGGTATTACGATAATTGGTATTATTATGACAGAAGTATTTTTTATCCCTGGTAAGCGATTTAACATGTACGACCCTGCGTGCGTTTTCATCGTAAAATCGTTTAAATCACGTACAGACTTTCTTCGTCTATTACACAATTTACTGTTATAGGTTACAAGCCCGGAGAGGCCAACAATTGCTCATTAGTGCACTGGACTGGAGCTTATTGTTACTCTGGAAACGGGGTAGTTTGGACCACAGCGTTCCTCTTAGCTCGGTCGTTGCTTTTTGCGGTAATATGGTATTTTGTTTCACTGTGACGAACTCCCATGAACCTATACCTAGCTAAATACGTGCAAGAAATAAAATAAACATGAAACAGAGCAACTGCTTTTCTTAAAACTGTTTATAATCCTACTTCCTGTAACTAGTTATTATAATATAAACGCCAGAATAGTGTGATGATCACAACGTCGAATGATGGAAATTTTTCATACAATATGACAGCTGATTTTGACACCTCGACGTCGAAATCGTCAAAGTTAGTTTGTTAGTAGAATAACACCACTGGATAGCGCGTAACCAACTAGATGAACTAATTCTCCGAGGACCAAGTCACTGGCATCAGCTAATTTAACACCAAACATACAGTCAAAGAACTTGATAACTGTGCCACTTCGTACCTTTTTACGAGAAATGTCACCGTGACATACCGTACTATCTCTAATCAATGCAATATGAAACTCATTATGAAAAGGTTCAAAGTGGCAAATGTATCAATTTCCTTGACTGTGCATCACCAGCAAACGTTCGTAGAAAGTATATGCGTTTTTGTAAAAACTACTGGAATTATTGTAATCTCAAAATCAAAGTCAAACCTTTATTTTTGCAAATAGGCCCTAAAGAGCCCCTACTGCTCGACTTTTGTTTGAGTAATCACCAAATCTGTAAGTTCAGTGTGTTCTCGATTCACATACTTTTGGCAAATAGGTAGGTAAGGTCTTTTATTCCGAAGTCCAGACCACACGTAGCAGTAGTTAATCCAAGCAAAAACCGCTCTACTTCACAATACAGCCAGTCATTAAAATCATTGAAAGGAAGCAATAATAACTCTCGGCATACCTTTTACAGTTTAGACGAAACAATAAATTACCCACTTTTACTTTTTAGCCATATTGTTAGCGTAGTTTGAGGCCGTGTGGGGTCTACGAGCTTGCAAGTCATTTAACGTATTTTAATACGCTTTTTCATCTGCAAATTCAAGGAAGGAACACGGAACATGGTGTTACGGGTACAAACTTCAAGTGTGCACATTTTTTGTTCTCATAAAATACAAGTAATGCCCGTGTGGTGTCGGGTTGAGAATGACACCTCTGTATTTCTTCTGTGGAAGTTGTAAGAGGCGACTTAGGAATTGGGTTGGTATGTTTTAGACGGCTAGCAACCTGTCACTATTACACCTTCATAACATGGCTGCACACAGCACACATCGTCTAATATAAGTTTATTTCAAAATATATAAAACATTCTATCAATGCGGTCTTTCAATGTGCAACACATAATCTACAACACCTCGTAAACTTGAAATCTAAAAGCTATGCAAAACTGGCGATTTAGAATCGCGTTTTGTGACGATGGTCACCAATCTGGATACGAGATGTCAATGTATCTGTATTATTTTACTATGAGTAGTTGAGCCGTTCAAATAGTAGTTTCATTGTAATCACTAAGTAACCTCACGCTGACTAAGCAATTCGATAAGTGTGCTCCAGTTGCATTTGAAACTGTTTCCGTCCCAATGTCTTCAAATATCGCCAGATCATCGTCAACAGTGTCTAAGACTTAATAGGTCACTCTCGTACCTTGTCTCAACAAAACGATTGTCTATAATGTATGAAGTTTTGTACACAGCTATAGAGCGACAAAGTACATGGCTGACGAAGCTTTTTGTCTTCACTATGTGACTAATGCAACGACAATGTACCGTTCTTATTATCTCAATGGGTTTACGAGTAATGTTCACTTACTGGCTTGGGTTACTGGATTGGAATTACCGGTGTCTTGGTTAACCAGTAATAACATGCGAAGAAAATCAGAACTTTGTTTGTCTTTAGTCACATTTTGTGAGCCAAATTGATCTACTCCCCGGGGCCCTAAAGCTCAGGGGGCCCTCGACCCATTCTAGGGGGGGGGGGTGCCACCCATGCTAGCTAGTCACAATAATCAGTTTACATAGGTCTGGGGCCCCATTTTTTTATTTGCCCCAGGGCCCTTGGTTACCTAGCTACGCCACTGGCAAGTCTGATTCATACGTACAGGATAAGCCGTGTGTGTGGTGTCCCAGTTTGGAATAACATTTCTCCATATTTTCCGTAGATGTCGTAAGATGCGAGTAATGAATTCAGTTAAGGCATATTTTAGACGACAGGCTAGCAACCTGTCTCTATTATACCTACCTGCCAACTTCAAACCAAAAAAAAATCTAGAAATGGCCATGAAACGTCATAGTTTTGGCTATGATGCGTTTCGCGCTCTCTGCTCTGCCTACCCCTTTTGGGAATGCATGCGTAATAATTATGTGAAATCTAAAATACCTACTGAATACTCTTCTTGCCACTTGTCACTGGCGCGTAGTTTGCGATATCATCGCAAAATTCTCGAAATCTATGACAAAAGTAACCTAACATTGTCATTTGCGACGCATAAATCATATTGCACAATCAAAATTTAGATTCTTGTTGTGACGTAAAATTTATTTTGTTTTAAATAACAAAAGCCATATCGCGCAGTGTTCTTAGAATTTTTTTGCCGTTCGGTTATTGTTTTCTAAGAAAAAGGTTGTAAAAGGCCGAGTGACCACAAGAAGATTTGACTGATCGGACTCTTTTTAGGGTACCGTAGGGTATTTATGTTACTATTCGAACAACAAATGTGTCACATAATTTTTTCATTCTTAATTATTGTCACGTTTCACGTAAGTTTTTCATTCACAATTTTGTCAAATTTGTTGGAATGGTCGCTATGTACGGACAGCTGCGGAGAAAGGTAACCCCCTAGCAATGAAACATTGTATGGGAGGGGGGTTACTTTTCTCTGCAGCTGACTGTACAACTTCACTGCATATGGAACTGAATTTGAGTGAAATTTGAATGACTTTTTAAATAACACCTCTGTATAATCTTCCGTGGATATCATAAGAGGCGACTGAGGAATTAAGTTAAAGTATATTTTTAGGCGACAAGCTAACAACCTACTGTTACTAAAGTACCACTTAAGCATGTCACATACTAAGCAGATATAATAATATTTTATCTGCGTATAAATTGCATCATCCCATTATGTCGGTGCCAACAGATACTTGACGGTAAAATGTAAGTTATAAATCTACGCAGTGTGTGTTAGCTCATTGAATTGTATAGGGAGCGATATTGACAGATATCGGTTCAGATACAGATATCTTATTGTATCTGCTTAGGGCATGACGCGCTTTAACTTAAGTTGCGGGAAAAAACAGCGGAAGAAAATATTCAACCACCAGAGAAGTCTAACATCCATCAATAGTTCCCGCGGCTTTGGCCGTTTCCGTGTGCACAGATAATAAAATAAATGAATGCCGGTAACGGATCCTGCGCTGGAGTGGATTTAACATCGCTTAATTAGAAGACACAACTGATTTGTCTCTACAAACAACTTTAATGACATTTCACGGATGTCCGGCACGGTAATAATTCTTACGTAACATAAACACATCAAGATTGTGTTCTCGAAGTGTAGGCAGAGCACGCGATCGCTACATAGAGATCCACAACTATTTCATGTTTCTTCGCCACTTTTAGCATATATTTAAGGATTTAGTTAGGAATAACAGCGGCAGGTTGCTAACCTGTCGCCTAAAATATACCTTGAAATAATAATTATATCGTTAGTCGCCTCTTGCGACATCCTCGGAAGAAATGATGAGGTGTTATTCTACACCCGACACCACACGCCTTGTTAAGAATTGTACCATCGAACCAATTGATTACTGACCCACAATAGAACCTATTCACAGTGAACGTCATAGTGACATTGCATTGCTTGACAGAGGAATTGTTTATGACGTTTATTGTGACAACGTTCTGTGGTGGGTCAGGAATCAGTTGGTTTGATAGTACCTATACCTAGTGACGTAACGCGAAACTTTTAAGCGCTGTATTATCATTTTTCGTTTGCTTAATTAAATAAAAAGAATAGCTTAATATTTTCTGGTAACCTATCTGACGGACTATAGTTTTTTTAGTCTTCTACCCAGATAATCGGCGCAGGCACACCGCCGCAAGCGCAAGCGTCTGATCTTGATTTACGATTACATGATCCTCGCATTCGACATGCGGTAGCTCATTTGTTTTCATTTGTAAATCCACGCCTTCACACGACGAAAACACGTGTCGGTTTCGAGAAATTGTATTTCTGTTCAATGTAGGGTATACGCAGCTATAGTTGATGTATGAAATGCATGAATGAGAAATTCTCTACGATTCGTGGACGAACTCGAAGTTATGAACTGTCAAATTTTCCGTAGAATAAGACGGCTAAATTTGATACCTCGACGTCACCGTCGACGAAATTAATAATACTTATTACAAAAATAATATCTAATAATAAGTAAAATTATGGAAAAATTTAAGACACGTGGTTTTTGGTTTATCAAATAACTAAACATCGAAAAGGTAGATCATCTAACTTCTAGAGCAGCTGTAACGGTTTAGCCGGTACAAGTTAGAATTTACAACTATATTACAAATAAAACAAAACTTAGTCTGTACAGTGTATAATAAAAATATAAAAACCTAACACTAACAATAAAAGATAGAATAAAGAATTATTTACAGTAGAATTAAGTATAAAAGTAGGAAGAGGTCGTGGATTCTTGTTTTGGGCTATGAAGAATAACGAATAGACAGAATAGAAAATATTATGCCACTCCCCTTGCACGCCGCAGACCGCCGGTAGAGCCGTCAGTCTGGTCCGCAGGCAGCAGGGTTCAGGCCGGGCAGTAAGAAGGTAGACAGCGGGTTAGGTCGGGCAGAAGGACAGGAATCGGTAGTGGTAGGAAGGATGCAGCGGTGAGAGTAGGTAGGTACTTGAACCCTGTAGAATACGACTGCATCAGTCAACGGCTCAGACCGGCTATGCAGCGCTGGTCATGCTTAGGCGGAGCGGCTTTAGCATTAATTAATTATAAGTGCCGTTACGCTCTAGCATGACCAGGCTATACATATTTACACTATACAAATATTTACACAAGAACAGGTTAAGGAATTAGACAAATATTAGTTAGAAATAAAAGGAATAGAGAGGAAGACTATGTACAACTTAAAACTATATTTACAGTTATTACTTACAGCTATCTACAATATATACAACACTCACCCTAGTCGGGGTCCTGTATTATGCACTTTAATATTTACAGATTCACAGTAGACTAGCTAGATTTCTTAAATAATTTATTTTAATTTAATAGAAATCGTAGGCGCTCTTCATTAGAGTTTTCAGCGCGCGCCGCGAAGAGAAACAAAAGCCGGTCGCGCTGCTTTAGTTTTCGGCTGCGCTGCGGCCGGCGTCATTCTGAGTGGCCAGTAATAATTTACTATAAAGGAGGTTGCTACACAGCGTTTCCCAATTGCCGGATCGCGACATTCCCGTTTTTTTTTAATGTGCTTAAATAAAATAATAATATTTTATCTAAAGGTAGCTTGGGTTTAAAAGTGTCAAGTGGGCCATGAAGGGGCAGTGCGAAAACTGCCAGACACGGCAGAACTTGTTTGGGAAACACTGTTCTAGAGTGTTATGTCACGTACGTCACTTGAAACTTCCGACCACTATATCTTCGTCATTTATTGTTTGTCAAATACATTTAATTCTTTTGTAGTATGAATGAATGAATGAATGAATTGTTTTTTTTAGTCATCTACCCAATGTTGGCACCTACAAAAACTTTTTCTGGGGAAGTCCCGCCACTGAGTCAAAAGTAAGTAGGTACCTGAGGCTTCTGGCGCCAGCGATGTAACAGTATCCTTACATCTTATCTATCTTGCGTAAACAAGGGACATCGTAGCTGTCAAGTGCTCTTCAGTAAACTATCCATTTTGAGTAAACGGTTCAAGTGGTTGAAAAAAATGTCCGTTCACGCTCGATAGAAGCGCTGTTTTGATTGTCATGACTGGCTTTAAACATATTATCTCAAAAAGTACTGGGGATTGGTAAGTAAAAATGTTAGTAGCAATGATTGAAAAAAAAGGATCATAATAAGTGAGTAAGTTGGCACATTGCTTTTTCCAGGATGAGCGAACTTATTTTGAAGACGCCTGAATTCTCTAATGAGGTAGGCAGAGCTCACGCTACGTTACATAGACAAAACTATTAATTACTTAGGTACTATTTCACGTTTTATCCACTTCTGGCATGTTTTTTTAGGTTTTAAGGTGGCATGTATAATAGTGACAGAAGGCTAGCCTGTCGTCTAAGAAAATATACCTTAATTTATTTCTTTAGTCGCCTCTTGACGTCCCCGGAAGAAATACTCGCACTTGTTCGGTTTTTCATAAATGTCGTAGATTCAATTATATCGAATACTTTCCGCTTATTTTTCTGAAGAAGCAGTATTATACATTATAGGCTAAAATAACAGGAAAAAGCCGATTAAGATTGTTTAATGTAAGTATTAGCCTTGCAATGCAATGAACACTCAAGACATGAAGATAAAAACGCAGACAAGTTTAAGCAAGCACTACTGCAGAAATATTCATTATTGTCCAGTGTATCTTCATAATGCACTTGAAGTATTATTTAAACATACGCTTCTTTGTTGATTGTTTGTTTATTCGTACTTATCTCCGATGACATTTTAAAGTGTTTTTCTGGCTTGCACTTGAGGAACTGCAGTCTGCAGTGTTTATGGTGTATGCAGTTGTAGCAAAATGCCGTATTTTGTTCCTAGTTTTACGGGTACAAAACGATATGGAAAAAACTTTACTACATACATCACGCCTGTATTCCGAAATGGGACAGGCAGAGCACACGAAACGTTGCACTAATCCATGTCTTATGGACACTTTTACCATCTTTTACGTTTTAAATTACATTTAGACGACAGGTTAGCAACCTGTCACTGTAGTATCTCTTAACGTAATGCCTAAACGTATGCTAGAAGTGGCTACGAGACGTTGAAAAGTCGTGGATTTGTGTATGTAGCGTTTTAAATTTTCGTTATTCTCACTCATAATTATGTATACGCGGGACTTAATACCAGTCAACTCGTGACCATCGTCGCTGTAACGCGTCCGAATTCTTTACTGTAGATTTCTAATACAACAAACGAAAATAAATCCCATACTCTGAAAGTATGATTCATGGGATTCTGAAGATCCACGCCTAGTGTCACTTAAATCTACCGGCCTTTGCAAGTGGCGCCCTCAATCTGTCAAAGCTCCAATTAAGTCATCATCTTACCACACACGTCCATAGTTCTTCGTTCCATTTGTTTAGCTACCACTCTTTGTACAGCCGCCAAAATAATTTCACAAGTGTAGCACTATTTACTTTAAAGATGTCTCATTTAAGTTCATCCTCGCGTAGCAAGCTGTGGTCAATACTGTACATTGAAACTCAAATTAAGTGTTTTATCACCAGTGACAAGAATTGAGCGATCACTTCGGAGTATAAACGAGTAGCTGTACAAACAAGTGATTGATGATTCACATGTTAAGAGAACATTTTAAATGGCTCCGTTTAAAAAGCAATTATTCTATGCCAAAGTTCATATCTCAAGCTTTGTATTGGACGTTCAAAAGCTTCTTTATTCGGTTTTAAAAGCTGTGAGAGTTATCGCGAGATATTTTAAAGTCAGCCAATATTGGTTGAGCTTCAGACACCCTTTTATTTACTTTTCAAACAAAACACTATCGCAAATAACTTTGAATAAGTATTTTAGCATTGGTGTTGGAGCTGAGTACCTATTGGTGTCTAGATTTTCTATTTTTTATATTTTCTTTTCTAGGCACTGGTGTGTTGACATTCAGGCTTTTTAATAGACAAAAAGCCAAAGTCATAGGCGATTTCTATTTCAGGGAAGAAGCTTTTTTTGACGCTTTACAACCACTTATAACATAAATTCTAGGCTTCAAATTAGATGTGAAGGTTAGGTTTAATAGTGACAGGTTGCTAGCATGTCACCTAAAATATTTCTCAGCCTATTTTCCTTAGTCACCTCTCACGACACCCGAAACCTACCAAACACGATATCAAATTGTATTCTAGTATAATGAAAATTCTGATAACTTAGGTCTTGAATCGAACTTAGCTCGACATGTTTCGGGCTAGGGCTAGCGTATTTGACCACAGCGAGGCGGATCCTGCCAAATGGGTAATTGGTAACAGCGGCCGTGGCTCCTATGTGAAGGGCTACGGATAAACCCGAAAGATGTCAACTTAAACTTAAAAGTTATCCGAATTTTGCATTATACGGGCGAATCTTAAGGCAGTTTCATGTCCTATTCTGGTAGAACCAAAGAAAACTTTTACTTCGCTTATTAAAACCTTATGCAATCCAATCAGTGAAGAAACTGTTCATGTCACCAATATGTGAATTGTACCGTCCCCTTGAAAGATTGTAGCCAAGAACCAGTCTTCGACGATCTCTGCCACTTCACCTACGTCCGCGTTTCCAATACAACCCTTGTTCGTTGTGAGAACGTCACACAGCTCAGCTTAAACTGGCGGCTGATGATCGCTGGAATTTGCGTGGGTGTCATACATGGCTTGTTTTCTTTGACTTTTCGCCTCATTAAGTGTTTGTATACACGCATTGGATAGGTCTTCGTGTGATAAATGGTTGCCCAATTTAAATGTTGGCTACGTCTGATGGGAAAATTTGTGTTTATTGACACGTAGTTTTTAATGTTTGTTTGGGATGCGTTAACGTGTTTTGCGACTACGAGTGTCGTTAGTTGTCAGCCTGCTTTAAAAAGTTGGGGTAATGGATTATGATTACTTTGCTGCAAAATTATAAAATATTGAAAATAGATTTGGCTATGCGTTAGGCCATAGCCTAATAGGAAAAATAGGGCAGGTAGAGCACACGCAAGTTACATTGACAACCCATGACCATTTCACGTTCCGTGGCCACTTTCAGAATAGTTTTTGGTTTAATAAACAGATGAAAGAGATTTAACAGTAACAGGTGTGTTAGCCGGTCGCCTAAATCATACCCAACCCTATTTTCTTAGTCACCTCTTCCGACATCCACGGACGAAATGGAGAGGTGTTATTTTAAACCCGACACATGCCTCTTCTCGATATGGAGGGCTCTATAGTTCTCAAGCAGGTTGAGGTGGTTCCTTTACTGAATAAACTCGCGGTTAACATATAATTCGATTTTGCAGATAAATTCCGCACAATTTAACTATAGATATCATGCTCTCACCTGTTGCCAACTACCTACTGTGATGTAGTTTTATTTTTCGTCTTTATTTCAATACTAGCTTTCCGCCCGCGGCTTCGCCCGGTGGAATTCGGTTATATTGCGGTATAAAGTGAACACTCCCTCGGGAACATCAATTTTTTTCCGGGATAAAAAGTACCCTATTATTTAATCCGGACTTCTAATTTTATGTCTGCTAAATTTCAAAGCAATCGGTTTAGTAGTTACGGCGTGAAAGCGGAACAAACCAACAAACAAATAAACAAACTCACTTTCCGATTTATAATATTAGTAAGGATTTCTACGTCTCTTTACGGACTAACGAGTTATGATTTTGCATGGGTCGAAATAAATACTTACTTTTTTTTTATTATTCCTCGACCCTTTGAGTTTATTGATACGCAAGAATTAAAAACAGTGTTTTCATACTTAATTCGATCCCGGCGAATCACACACTTGAAAGGTGACGGGTTATTGTTGCCCAATAATCGCTCATTGTTGAACGCCTCGTATGCTAACCGTACATTGTATTTAATATGCAGACCGTACGGAATGCAGGCGCCAGCGATTCTTAAATTGCAAGCCGAAAAAGGAGCAGGGTTCGCAACGGTCTCTGCTTTACCATTTGTGCTACATTGTTTGAAAATTATGGTGTTTTGATCTGAATCGTAATTGTTGTTTATGTAAGTGCTCTTAATAAAAGGCAATATACGAGTATGCGGAGAGGTGAACCCGACACCACACGGGAATACAGGAAAAATATGTGATTACTTATGCTAAAATAGTAGTAAAGCGGAATTCCAAAAACAATTTTACTGTGCATCAGTAACACATATGCCTGTGCCGCTAGTCGCATGAATTATGTGGTCCAATTTTGATAATCAATTTGAAATGTTTGAAATTTGAAAAATATCACATCAGTTTTATAACGTAAACTTTACATTGCGTCATACAGGACAGGTATACCAATTATTTCCAATTGAGACTAAATGTAAAACAGAGAAATTATCTATACTAATATTATAAAGAGGAAAGATTTGTTTGTATTTTTGTATGTTTGTAGGGAATAGGCTCAAAAAGTACTGGGTCGATTAAAAAAAAAACACTATTAGAATGCTACATTTTTCCGAATTGACATAGGCTACGTTACATTTTGAAAAAAAATAGAGATCCTTGGTAATCGTCAATAATGTAACCAAGGGTGTAAAAATACGTAATATTTAGTATTTATCATCATTGCACCCGTGCGAAGCCGGGGCGGGTCGCTAGTGATTTGATTATGATTGCAGATAATATTTCAATTAAATTCAGAATTCATTTGTGCTTGTGATTGTCTTGCAAATGTGTGTAAAACTTTATACCCATTTCGTTTCAGTAAACGGCTTCGGTACTTGAAAGTTTTTGCTTACAATTACAAACACTGATGTGATATTAAACATTAAACTACCGTGAGACTCACACAGGTTGAAAATTTAACGGATAACTCACGTTCATTAAATCGAGTTTAATGCAGCGGCCACCGCGGCTCCTAGATGAAGGGCTACGAATTAGTCCGAAACATGTCGAGCTAAACTCGATTTAATGAACGTGAGTTATCCGTTAAATTTTCAACTGATGTGATATTTATGTTAGGAAAAACAATCTACAATTTGATTAATATTAAATATAATGTCTGCTAACAATGACTAATCTGTAGAAAGGCAATAAATAAAACACCTATCGATCGTTTTCAACAGGATGAAAAGAGGAAAGGCTTATCGGTCTATACGCTGATCATGTTACTAGTTTTGTAATGAAATATCGATGCCTGGATATCGTAAGTATCGATAGATATCTCTGGGATTGCGATACTGTCGTGACACTTTACTACTAGTGTTGCAAAACTTTGACATTCCCGACACGTTTCATTTACAGGCCAATAGATAAAGAGGGGCTTTTGATATGCTAATAAATTGATATTAGTAGTATCGATTCGGAAATTTGAGCTCATTGCGATTTCAAAATTCTAACTTCCATTAATTTGACTCAAGTCTAACTTTTGAAAATAATTACACGTAAAGTTACAGTCAAGGAAATTGATACCTGCGCCACTTTGAACCTTTTCATTGTGAGTTTCATATTGCTTTGATTAGTTGAAAGTATGGTATGTCTCAGTTACATTTATTGTGAAAAGGTACAAAGTGTCACAGTAATCAATTTCCTTGACTCTACAAACTGAGTTAAATCTACATACATCATACATACATCACGCTTAGCAAAATCAGCATTACTTCACGTTTTGTAGCCATTCTTTTTTACATTTGTTTTTAAACTTACCATGGTAAAAGTGGCAACGTGAAACGGTCATGGATTTGTCTGACACAGTTTTTGTGCTTTACCTACCCAATTTAGAAACATAACATGATTGTATGTTTGCTTGTAATGAACCCACTCTCATACCTTTTTACTATCTTAAATCATACGCCGGCATAAAGGCATGTTGTCTTTGATCTTATATTATGCAACTTCGTTTTGGCTAAGTGGAGCCAAGGTCAGTGGGCCAGAAACGACCGTCTTCGGAGAAGCAAGCCAGTCTCAAGTTCGCATACCGACCCATTGTTGTGGGTATTATTTTCCGAAGCACTTGTTTCGTTTTTTGCAAGAAATGCACGAGCAAAATCGGGCTTGGAATAAGGCCTACATACGGTGATTCATTTGTCTGGGCGAGTTTTGTTTAGACGTAGGAATTAAGTTATGTAACATAACAATGATAATAAGTAACGTAGTCGTAGTAAGAAATAGTCGATCTAAAAATTATGGCAAATTTAATTTATAACGTAATTTTTTCAATACTTTTTGCATGTCAAACGATATTTATATCCAAGGCATTTTTAAGTATATGTAGTTCCTTTTGCTCAATTTTTATGTTGAGTAGTTTTTAAAAGTGGGAAAACGACAAAAAACGAAAATAAAACGAGGTCTGTTTTTAATGTTCTAATGATTATTCGGGCACAGGTGGAAAAAATTCTAATTACTTTCATGTACATACGTACATGTATCTTAAGAACTGTAAAATCTGTAGTTTATTAATTATTAGGTACAGTTTTTAAAATACATGTGACGGCAAATCGCGGGATGATTCCAAACGCTTGGTGCCAGAGTCCGACTCACTTCCGAATGTTTTATTTTTCAAATGCCAATAACACTTAAATAAATACCTACCTATTTATGGAAATCAGCTAACAAAATATTTTACCATACAAACCCGTAATCCCAAAATAAAGCCGATTCTAAACCTCGTTTTGGTATCAAAAATCGTAAGTCATAAAGCACGACATTCCTGAATAGCGGACAGGAAATAAAAATCAAAATACGCATTCCTGTGGGAGAGGGACAAAAAATATTCCCAGAACCCTTGCCTCGGTTCGCATGCCACCCGGTTAGCACACACTTGATAATTTGTTCTTGTTCTAAAGATAAAAAAGTGTTCATAAATGTGTGTATCCACTTTCGAGGCTACAAGGGTATGAGAGGTTTCTGATCGCTCACTCTTCTTTGGGATGGTTTAAACTTTTTTGTATTAACAATGATAAAAGACATGTTTACAGTTGTTGTAAAGATACGTACATACATATTCTCACGCCTGTATTCCTAAGAGGGGTAGGCAGAACACATGAATTCAAAAATCCAGTGCCACGTTTAGCACTTTCAGGGTGGCGTGCAGTCAGTTAACTAAAGCTGGCACTTTCACAGTACTCACATTTGTGCAATTTCGCTATACTGTATGCTTAAAATGTACTGCTGTATGTTTAAAATTAATAATTCATCGGGCAGACTTTTCATGATACGTATGCAGTGCAAAGTCACGCCGATTGCTAATTGCCTACAATACACTAACCCTTTCCCAGAGACGACTGTTGTAAAGATAAATGTAAAATATACATCACGCCATACTTTATTTATCTAATGAGACAGGCAGAGCACACGAAACATGACATAGACAAGGTTATGGCCATTTTACTATTTAAATTCTTGATACTTGATAGAATAAATAAAATAAATAAATAAATACCCGCGGACAACCTCACACAAATTGATCTAGTCCCAAACTAAGTTCTAGGGTTGTACTATGGGTACTAGACAACAATAAACATACATAAATAGAGAAATACATATGTATTTAAATATATAGAAAACATAGATGGAACTAATTAGGGCTGGAAATAAATTAAATCATAGATCAAAACGTGTAGTTTGACTGTAAATCAGTATTGCCATAAACAAACTTTTGATTTCTACTATTGTCAACTCATTGCAGAGTTATTGTGGGTTGACTCTATTGTTAAATTCTATAGTTAAAGCTCACATAGTGTGAGTGTCAAATAGGGGATCCCCTTGGAATGCATAATTTTATTTAGACTATTATTGTTTCGCATAATTGATTTGGCATAATTAATTTTGGCATAACAGTACTTTCGCATAATAATACTTTGGCCTAATACTTTTTTGGCATACTACGCTAATAGCATAATTTCATTTGGACTAATTTGTATTGGCCGAATACACATTACGCATACTATTGTTTGGACTAATAATTATTTGGTATAAATGCCACTATGCATAATTTAAAAACTCAGTTTCGTTGTTACCTTGTATTGACTATTATTATACTTTAGATTTAGACCTTTAGGTACTTAAAAGATGGTAAACAATCTTGACATGTCTTTTTATTGAAATACACAGTCTAAAAATGAAAATTGTTACACTATACAATTCAATTACGAAAGTAAATGATTTTTTCATACCTAAATTGTAAAATGTAATGATTTTGATTTATGAAGTGTACGTTTAAATAAAAAGACACGTCAAGATTGTTTACCATCTTTTAAGTACCTAAAGGTCTCTAGTATAGGTTAGGTTAGGTTAGTATGAAATCCAGGCGCGAAGCGCCTAAACAGCGCGGAGTAGTTCGCGGACCACCATCGACATCGATTTAGTTCCTTAATAATACATAAGTATGCATAGCATTGGTATGAATAGCAATAATTACTACGAGCCATTGGTACAAAACTTTACTATTTTTTGGCATAATACAGTTATGCATATTGATATGATGCCATTTGATTATTATGCCTATTTATGCTTATGCTTATAGACATTAGTCTTGATGACAATTATGCTTCTTGTATTTATGCTTTTTAATGTTATGCGTTAAAAAATATGCGTAATGATGATTATGCAAAAAACAATTTCGGCGAAAAGTGTTTTGCGAAACAATATTAGTCTAAAAAACTTTATGCCTTCCAATAGAGAACCGTCAAATAGATGTGTCAAAGAAACAAACTAAATTATAAAGAAATAGTAAACATAAAATGTAAGAAAAAAACGTACGGTACCTAGGTAGTTAATTCTAATTAGTAATTTTAAGTTAGTGTCACTGTACTCCTTTACTGTGTGTATATGTTTGTAAAATTATTTCTAAGTTGGACCATTCACTGTACTGGTTTTGACGAAGGCCTATATCCAGCAGTGAATAAGTTATATTATAATCCTTATAATGACAGTTGAATGTGTCACCAAAATTTCGCACAACAAAGTTCAAAGTTCACACATGGAATCGCCACCCATGACCCCACAGGTTAAGGTACGCCACAGTTCCCACGTTATAACGTACAGGATAACAAAATAGTTAAATACGCAGCGTAAACAGATGGAGTCACGTCGCGTTGACTTCTGTCAAGTTGTTTGTCACGCCACAAATCGCGACAGCTGAAGATTAAGCTAGTGTTAACGACTAAAAAACCGCGGCGTTCTGACCGCTGACGGTTACCGGCGTTTAAAAGTTCATCATAACTGTTCTGCTGCACTCGGCCATAAATATTACACACTAAGTTATTGACTGATTTCAGCGTTGTGGAACGTTGGGCTTGTTCTATCTTATGTGAAGTTTGTTGTTATTTTCCAGAGACTAGTTGCTTCAGGTAGGTAAAGAATGGTTTCCCACATTATCATCCTATAAATCTTGTCTGTGCTGTCTGGTTAGTTCAACATATTTTCTCAAAAAGGGTAGGCCGAACACACGACGTGATAATTGTCAGAACTATCACACGCTTAATATGTCAGCCACATTTAGCAAACACAGTTTTAAAAGGTGTAGCTAATAGTAACATAATATGTTGCTGGCTCAACACATGAAGTATACTTCATCCTTCCTTAGTAGCCTCTTACAATATCCACGAAAAAATAATGGAGCAACAATAAACTATTGAAATCTCCATGCGTCGTAAGTTCCTATACAGCGTTTTACGACCGCGTGCTCTTTCTGTTTGTATCTGTGACATGTATTAGTATAAGGTGACAATGACGAATGCAGTTCTATCTCCCAGTACGTATTCAGCAGCGTTTAGGACCAGTACACTAACGTTGATAATTTGACGAATAATGTGCTAACTGCCCCTTGCTGTGTCCCATTCACTTTTGCTCTAAATGCCTGCCTGTTTACATTTGGTGAAATTTATTCATTTATAAGCAGCTGTAGAGATTCGGTCTATAAATATGCAGTGGGAAAGAACATTTTTTTTTCCAGAACAAAAACTAACCTTATGTTCCTCGGGACTTGATATGTCTGGATCACCAAATATCTGACAAAAGTGTTTAAAGTTTTACGAAATCAGTATGTTTTTTCGTAATTTAGCTAGTAAGTAACTTAATAACCATTTTATAGTAAAATATAACAATTTTTATACAGTTTTCGTAAAAACATAAGCCCTTTCCCGACACTTCCGTTCTGACACTTGTGTTGCGTAATCGTAATCTAACACTTGTCTTGCTGGTACGGTTAGCAGTAAATATCCAAATAAACATGAAAATTATAATAACATTAATAAACAGGCACGCTGTAACAGACATCGAAAGGTAAATGTCATTATAATAAAACTTTTGTATTTGTGTCATTAAAAGCACAGCGAGCAAAATGCTGTACCTATATGAAAATACTTTTAAGCTTGCCTTTATGCCGAGTGCCAAAAGCGCAGAGCGGTACCGAGGCTTATCCTATATGTAAAACTAGTTATCTTCTTAGTCGATTGAACACAGATCAGTGGATATACGAGTACAAGGGGAGGTCTTTGCTCAGCAATAAGAAATAATATATTAACAATAAGCATTTGTTTTGGGAAACGCTGTTGACTGTACAATTCGGTAAGGACACTTCCGCTACGAACGCCATGACGAGACAAAAGACTCATTAAAATTACAGTTTACTTTGTAACTGTAAATTCAAAACGAAAAACAATTTTAAGGCTTTCAGAAATGAATTTAGGTAAATTATTTTGTTATAAAACTTGAGGCATAACACTAAACTTATGGATGTTGATTATTGAAAGCATGTGTGTTAAGTTTTAGTAGTAATCAACTAAAGCTTTTGTTGTAAAATTTAAACACACTATTGTCATCCGCGCATAAACATACTAGCTCTATTTTACTACTCGAAGTTAAAATACTGCAATTTTTTCACAATGAAGTGTACAGTGATAAAGAAAAGTAAAGGTAATAGTGACAGGTTGCTAACTTGTCGCCTAAAATATACCTTAACCTATATCCTTAGTCGTCTTTTACGACATCAACAGTAGAAAGAATGAGGCGTTATTCTAAACTTGAATCCACACGCCAAAATATCGTCAGCTTAGTTCGCATATGTATAATTTGGCAAGGTTTTTACCATAGAAAAAAGGATGCTCGAACTTATCCCCACTGTTTAAACCCTTGCCAAATTGTATGCGGACTATACTGACGAAATTTTAGGCGTGTGGTGTCGAGTATGTATTGGGTTTGTATTATTGGAGCAGACATGCATTCCTTCAGTTTTTACTTTCATTAGTTACTTCCTGGCTACAATAGAGGACCACTAAAAAAGGCAAAATGCAACGCACTGAAAGTCATATCTAAGCGACGCACTTTTCAAGGACACAGAAAATAAATGATTACCTACCGTATTGTGCCGGGTTAGCCCCCGTTCCCACCGCGTCGGGCGCCCGCACGATTTTTAATCGGATGTCGTAGCCGCAGTACATTTTATATGGAGCTGTTCACACACGAACGACACGATTCGTCGACGCGGTGGGAACGGGGGCTTACAGTAGCACCTCCCTCTTTCTTCCTGTGAGTGTCGCAAAAGGTCGACTCTGGGAAAGTGTTAGTGTATTGTGACCGATTAAAATTGATAAACGTGGCACTGGATTTTTGAATTGATGTGTTCTGCGTTCCCCTCTTGGGACTACAGGCGTGAGAATATGTATGTGTGTGTGTAGAAAATAATTACAGTTCCTCCTCCAGTTTAATGTTAATAAGATGTTAGCCGTCTGTCCGTCTGTCACAGCAGGGATTTGCATTTAAATGGCCAATGCGGGAGGCTGGAGCTCTTCGGTTAGTGCTGCCAGTCGTAATGTAATTTTGTAACGTAAGGATGACTGATTAACAAAACAAATGTACCTACCTATTTATTCTATTGATGATGGAAGTTATTTTTCGATCAACAATCCTTACTAATATTATAAGTCAGAAAGTGAGTTTGTTTGTTTGTTTGTTTGTTTGTTTGTTTGTTTGTTCCGCTTTCACGCCGTAACTACCGAACCGATTGCTTTGAAATTTTGCAGACATAAAGATAGAAGTCCGGATTAAATAATAGGGTACTTTTTATCCCGGAAAAAATTGATGTTCCCGAGGGAAAACAAAAATATAGTTCGCTTGATACATCGATATCAATCGATGATAGATCGATGATCGATCGATAGATGATAGATCGATGGCGCTGTGTGTCGTTTGAAACGAGAAGTTTTCTTATAGTTGTACTTTATACCGCAATATAACCGAGTTCCACGCGGGCGAAGCCGCGGGCGGAAAGCTAGTTTAAAATATATTTATAAATAATTGTTACTCTTTCAGACTATCTGTAGCTAACAGTTTTGTCATAATTTGATTTTGAGATGTTTCAAGTACCGAGACAAGACAAACCACTGATGTGCTGAAAAAACATATTGAAGTTACGTTACATTACGCCTGATTTACAAATAGGGTAGGCTAAATACATCAACGAAATGTCAATAAAATACATAGATAAGACCTTTCATTCCTGTTGTAGCTACTTCTAGCATATTTTTCTTTCTACCATCTGATAATGATAAGTTGCTAGCCTGCCGCCTAAATTATACGCAATTTTTTTAGCCACCTCTTACGACATCCATGAAAAGAATGGAGAAGTGTCCGACACTATGTCCTACACAAGTCACAGAATAGGTAACATATAGAAGGTCCACTCCCGAACACGTTTAGGCATAAAATATGCTTACTCTTTCTACCGTTCTTCTTATCGTATTCTTTCACGACATCTAGCGCGTACCTACATACATACATAATAGACAATCACGCCTGTATTCCCAAACGGAGGATTCAGGTTTTGTGGCCACTTCTAGCATAATAATTTTTAGGTTTTGAGTTGGCAGGTACAACATTGACAGGTACCTGTCGCCTAAAGTATAGCTTAACCTGCATCCTTAGTCACCTCTTACGACATCCACGGAAGAAATGGAGAGGCATTATTCTAAACCCGACACCACACGGAATCACATCTCGCGCGTGGAGTATCTAAACTGCGGAGTGGACCCAGTTATGCTCGCAAAAGAGTCCATGGTCGGCTCTAGAGTGTTCATCATCAGCCTATATACGTCTCACTGCAGGGCACAGGCCTCCTCTCAGTATGAGAGGGCTTGGGCTATAGTTCCCACGCGGGCCCAGTGCGGATTGGGAACTTCACACACAACGTTGAATTACTTCGTCGCTGTGTGTAGGTTTCCTCACGATGTTTTCCTTCACCGTATAGCTCGTGATAAATATCAAATTCGATATCGCACATAAATTCCGAAAAATTCAGAGGTGCGAGCCCGGGGTTTGAACCCACGACCCTCTGCTTGAGAGGCCACAGGTCGAACCGCTGGGCTATCACGGCTTTTTTTTTAGAGTGTTCAACCCTACTCTAATTTCCACACCTGTATTATCTCACCAGTCCAGTGTTATGCAAAATGCACCACGAGGAACAACAATGTCTGACGACATCAGGATACGTCTGGTTGTAACTGGCCCAGGGCATTGACCCTCACCTTGCGATAAATCATGGAGAAGATCGACGCGCACGCAATTTTACAGAGCACTTACTCATACATACATTAAATGTTTGTACGTTCAACATCGTAGCTGTATCCTATATGGCTTAGGCCAGGGGTCACCAAATGGCGGACCGCGGTCCGCATACGGACCGCCGACCCATTGTATGCGGACCGAAAAATATATCTTCATTCATCTTCAGGATTTAAAGTCAATAGTTTGCACCAATTCCACTTTAAACTTCAGAAAGACAATCAACAATAAGAAATGGTTTCGGCACGGGCTATCCGTTTCCCAAAACATCCGTTCCCAAAACACCCGTTCCCATCACCACCTTTTCCCAAATAATC
>BHDV01065797.1:181304-210291 GCA_005406045.1 Adoxophyes honmai
CTTTCACTAATATGTTTATGCCAAGGCAGCTTTAAATTTAATTATTTTTAGTAGTCATAAGTAGCAAGTAAGTAATTAAACAGATTTCCGTTCAGCAAAACACTAATACTTGTTTAGTATTCGCTAATAACAAAACAAAATTAACAAAATTAACCTACCCGGTGGGTTGTATAATATAAATTTAAATTAAATTACTAGGTTATACTAACCTCTTAGTTAGTATACCTAGTTGAAAATTTATGAAGCACACTATCTTTGTAGGTACTCATGAAAAAAAATGGTGTCATGATATATCCCTTGTTTATCAAAAGAAGACACAAATAAAACAATATACTACCACTAGCAGTGCCAGGGAATAAAAAAATAATATGGAGTACCTATCTTTGTAGAATACTCACAAAAAAATGGTGCCATGATATATCTCTTGTTACATTCAAGAGAAGGCAAAATAAACATTTATATTACCACTAGCTGTGCTAGGGAATAAAAAGAAATAATATGGAGCTCTCTCTTTGTAGGATTACTTACAAAACAATGGTGCCATGATATATCTCTTGTTTTTACCAAGAGAAGACACAAATAATACAATTACTCTAGCAGTGCCAGAGAATAAAAATTAAAGTGAAGCACCTAATCTTTGTAGGATACTTAACTAAAAAAATTGGTGTCATGATATCTCCCTTATAGGGAAGACACAACTTAACTAAAATATTACAACCACTAGGCTTGCTAGGGTATAAAAAGAAATATTTAAACACTCAGAGCAACCTATGGGATGAGACCAATACAACTACTTAACTAGTTCTTAAAATTATCACCTGTAAGCCTATAGCGCTAACACACACTAATTGTTTGTGAAATACTACATAATATTTAAAAAAAATGAGACAGAAATTACTGTCTACAGTATTTATGCTCTTAACTAGATTTAAAATTACAATTTTATAAGAGTAATTGTACTTATTTCTGATTGTCACTGTTGTCTATTCAAATATTAATTGGTGTTAAAGTTGTCATTACTTTTACTGTACACAATTTAAGACACTTGTTCTATAGTTAACATTCAATGATTAATTATTTACTGTCTTGTACTTTATGTTTACTGAAAGCATTAAGTTGAACTAATATTATCAAAGTTTGAAAGAAAAATGTTACTTGGAAGTAATTTCACTGTATTACTGATGTGCAAATCGCAAAGCAAAATTTATCACAGCTAAAACAAGTTCAAATGACATGCAAATTTCTAATTTACTGTAATGATTCTAATTAACAATACTTTAAATCACTGTTTAATGGAAAAATTTCAAAATCACTGACTTTAAACCACATTTAACCTGATACTAACTGTGTACACTAATTGTTTACAAAATTATGATTTTTAAATGCAAAATGGAATATTAATTTGTTTGTTCTATATTTTAATGTATTTTAGACACACTGTAACAAAATAATTTAGGGTTTTTAACACTGTATGACAATTATGGGTATAAATGAAAGACACTAAACGCTACAACAATCACAGTACAACCTCTACTTTTAATAGGATTATTTTAAGAAGAGAACAACCAGCGAGTCTTCGCTTCTTTCATTAATTGTCTAGTCTTAAAATTTCCTTCCGAGAACCACATTAAATCCAGAACGAGTGGGCGCCATTGAAAACTAGTATTTTTAATAGGGGTTCAACACAACTAGGGTTGTTGTGTTGAGAAGTTAATGCTTTCCCTGATCGGTAGGGACGTTGACAAATAAATGAATTTATTTTAATTAAATGTTTTTTTGTTATTATTTATAAATTAGTAGCGAGCATGAGACAAATGAAATAGAGTATTCTTGCTAGGAAACACATTAACAGAGCACCACCCACGAAGAATCCTTCGGAAATACCTCATTCCACCCTCAACTGGTTCCAATCAGCGACGCGTATCGGCCAATAGCGTGAATGCTAAGACGAAGATTAGCTTAGGTGATAATATAAAAATCTAATTAGTCTCATCCTGAAACAAACGAAGAACACGTTATTACCCATTTGATGGAGATCAAACGAAATCCCGAAATACATTCAGGGATGCAAAAACATACCCATAATTATGTTGCTTCTCGCATCCCCTTAGCCATCATGGCCTTAATTAAGGCGGATGCCTCAGGCTTCCTCCCGAAGCCCTAAAATAAAGACGGAGCCCTCCG
The DNA here is from genome assembly GCA_005406045.1 of Adoxophyes honmai. Lineage (NCBI taxonomy): Eukaryota > Metazoa > Arthropoda > Insecta > Lepidoptera > Tortricidae > Adoxophyes > Adoxophyes honmai. The sequence goes on from BHDV01065797.1 coordinate 183,489, forward strand.
AAACAAATCTACGTCTGCCGCCATCTTAAATGACAGTCTGAACCTCTCTGTCAAACTCGATAGGCCCAAACAAACGTCAAATGTCACCTTCACAACTTCGTTCAGCAATGCTAACTTAAGGTTGTGACAGACGACAAAACATAAAAACGAATACACACGCCACTCGACAAATCCTTGCCAAACGTTCCGTGACAATCTCTATCCACACTTCTCATGCAAATATTGTAAACCTTCTTTTTCCATTCTCAGCTAACGAAACCGACTAGCAATAAGAATATTTTTTTTATTCTGATCACTATATCAACTTCCACACCAAAATTAAATGATGATGAGGATGATAAATTGATAATAGATATTCCAACGAAATGTTTCTTCAATTGTTGGTAGGGATTTAGTTCCCACGCGGACTCTATTTATAGGTAGTAAAGGATTTTTACACACCCACCAATTAATTGCTGCTTAAGCAAGAGCATAATCAAAACAGTTATTGCAAATTTAAACAAGACTTAGAGATTCCTTCATCAGAATTCAATATATCAACTAGTAGCTCACGCCCGTTTCGGCCTGCCGCAATTTTTTGTTAATCTAGATATTCTTTGATACAAACCTTATCCTCGCAGTAGAAAATAGTTTGGTGAATCGTTACAATTTTGATACGGTAAAATAAATGCTACCATTATTTTTACAAACGAGTAGGTATTCCACCGTCGAATAAAAAATGTGTTACGCTTCCACATTTTTCACACGGAGTTAATAAACAAAAACAAAAACGGGTATTAATTGCGTGCAAAACTTAACTCTTAATTCGACATGTTCTTAAAGGGACAAAAAAAGAGAAGAGAAGAAGGAAAGGTTTTATTAGTGATACTATCATTATCAAACAACGGCGGTCGGTACGCAATAGGTACTTCTGAATTATATCATCTGACGTAATTTCAATTTCAGTTGACATTTAGACATGATTTTTTCCTCTGACCTCTGCAAAATGACGCCAAATTAAATAAATCCACTCTTACTCGTAATTCCGTGTTTCTAGCCGTGTTTACCGGTTAAAAGAAGTGGTTACTGAGGCAACACGGAACATGAGCCCGATCTGGTCCAGACCAGTATTCCCCTGCGGCATGGGATCCAACCTTTGGCGAATCAATCTTCGTAGTAAAGTAATATCTTCCTGTTGTGTCACCGGCACGTGGTTACTTTTCTAATGGCACGCGGTGTGTAGTCGAAGGTATTGAATGTATAGCAAGTTGACCATGTTCATCATTTGTTCTTACACCCTTACCATGAAGGTCAGACATACTTCACTATGAAGTTCAACATGAATCATTCATGTCATGCAACTGGCTGGTAACGTGGCCAATTCCAGAATTTTGTCAACCTTTATTTACATTTACTATGACTACGTTATCGGTACATTTTGTAAAATTTTAATGCATCAAACGAATCAATCAAAGGACATTAACAAATATACACTGTTTGTGTCTAAATATTTTGTAAGGGTAAGACACGCTTTCGGTCTATTGTTAAGAGTTCACAAAACCTAATAAGCGACAGACCGTGGAATCCGGATTCAGAGATCAAATCTTTGTATGACTTATTTTTTATCGAAACTACACCCAATAAAATGCCACAGGTTTGGCATGTTCAATTTCTTCAAGAAATGGTCAAAGCTGGCAAAGTTATTAACTGGGATAAACTATAAAGTAAAGCAAAGTACATCGACGTTTTGTTGCAATGTCCAAGTTATGTCATTGAGTTTCATCACTAGCTTTTACTAGTTCACTTGAAGCAACAGTAATGTTAGATAAACTTGAGTTAAGCAATCGTGATAAAAAAAAACTAATATCTATGTCTATAAAGAAGACTCAAAAGACAGTAGGTATATTCATAACACTGTACGACATATTTATGTGATTAAACACTTATTGTATCTTTAATGATAACTAGTTCTAAAAGTTGTCAATCTTTAAACAGGCTCTATTGTGGTATATCGTCCAATACCAATCGATGAAATAGTCAAAATAATTTCAATATCAATAATAGGTACCACTAAAGAACGGTGATAAACAGTAAAAGCAATTACAAAATCACTTTTAGATCGATTTCATCATGCAACCATGCCTAGAATGCATCTGCCCTTTACTAGCATCCTTCAAGAAACTAGAACTCAGATCACCTAGATGTAACGTTTTACATAAATTAATGATAGAACTCACAGCTAGACTGAAGAACATCTCAGCGAATAAAATTTAATTAACTTAATGTTGGGTATCGCGACAAGCGTAACTTTAAAAGGCCTATTAAATATGATTGCAGTACTTAAAGGCTCATAAATTTCAATAGATATTGCCTGAGTTGCCAAACGCAGTGTAATTGAATAGTGTTTGCATTCCTAGTTCGCCATCGAAATCGACAGAAAAGCCAATTTCATATCCCCATCCAAGTCTACGCAATAATTTACTTCAATATAAACTCAAGTATTTATGAAATAAACCACAGTTATAATCGGTTAATCTATTGAGAAGGCAAAAATCACTACAAAATGTTGAAAAATTGTGAAAGATTATTCTAGACACTAAAATAATAAAAGCAAACATAAATGATCTGACTCGATATCGCGCATAACAGATGAAACACAAACACATAAAAGCACTAACATCGTGAGAAATAAAACTGTATAACTTCCATTACAGTGAGAAAACAACGTTATTACATTGAAACGCAAGAGCGACGGTTTGACCGCCACCCATGACGAATTCCGGACTCCCAGTCATAAAAGTGACCCACAACAATGCATTATTTACCATTATATATCGGCAACGCGACAGAACAACTAATTACAAACGCAAACATCTGAGGGACGTAGGTGTAAAAGGTACGGGCGGTGATGCAGAGTTGTTTGATGGTATCTCCGAAAAACTACCTCCGAACTCGGACAGCAACAATCAAATTGTGTGAACCAATATTGACCCTTGCGTAAGCCCCGCATTCCCACGGTGTCCTGGCGAAGCTTCCCAAGTCCCGGGGAAAATAAAATCTCCGGCCGTCGAATGTAACACTACAGGGCGCCTGCCCTTAACTTACACAAACAAATTGAAGCACAAATATTGATACTGATTATTCAGTTACTCGAGGTTACCCTCCGGACACAATGGCGGCTTTTAAGTCACAAAAGACGTGGTAATTGGATTGGATTTTTGTGTAATCGCTGTTCACTTTTGATCCTTGTTTAACGAGTTTACAAACTTAAGTTTGCGTGCGGTGGAGAGAAATTCTCTTTGGCTCGACTCGTTCTCTCTGACCCGGGAGCTTGCTCAGTTTGAGGGGCACCTACGCTTTATAATGGTGTCAACATTGTGATACTTGAAAGACGTACGTTACTATAGTAGGATCGAGGAAAACATGACCAAGTCTAAATCCATCACGGCACAGTTTATCTTTAGATTTATGAATGCATTACACTCGACGTTAGTATTAAGTGTAATTATCACAAATCATAATGTACGAATTGTATTTACGGCAGCGTTTGCTCAGTCAAGGAGTGATATTTCGTGAATGGAGAAGCTCGAGTGTTTGCAAACAATATTCGATTCGTTGCGTTTCGTAATTGAATCGCAAATTCTGTTAGCATTTTGCACACGTGCTCGTTTGGCTCCTTTGGATTATAAGCTGAATGATGTTAGGTTTAGAGTTTGGACTTGGAGATTACTTCATTGAGCCGGTGAGTAAAATTGCGAGCCCCCGCTGTGTTGTTTGCTAGGGTTGTCTGCGAGTCGTTTGAATTGATCAGATAATGGTTTTCACGCAGGTCGACGGGGCGTTTGCACGAGTGCTCAAAATGAGACAGCAGCATTAATTGTGGTGGCATGTTGCGACTGGCAATTGGTTATAAAGCCCTCATTATCTTTAATCATCATAATATTAGATTTAAATTTATAGTTTTATAGATTTCTTTGAGGAGGACTTGTATTATCTCGGCTGTTTTGTTGTTTATTTTGATTTTTCGTAACTTTTTTATACTGAAAAATTAAAATCTGTAATTTGATGACTTTGTTATGAAAGCAAAACATTAAAATTTATCTTTTTCTTTCAGATACACCTCAATCACAACTAGAGTTATTAAGGAGTACAAAATTGTTAAGGTAAGCAAACTTAGTGACTCAACTTACTCGCAAGAGCGAATTGTAAAATTAGAAGATAAAAAGCACCTAAGGCAAAATTGGTATATCGTCTTTTGATTTGCTTTGTGAAATGTCAATAATGATTAATGACATATTGATGAGCATAAATCCTAATATGTTCAATTTAAGCTGCCAATACGAAAGCCATAACTTTTATTAACAATGACGATATAGCGGCTGCAAAATTTGGAGCAGTTTTCATTGCTTTATGAGTCTTTCTCAAAAAAGTGGCAACGATGAATTAATTTTGCATTTTTTTTTAAAGTGTGTTTTTCTTCAAATTTTTTTTAGACAATAGCTAAAAATATAATCAAATAACCGAAATAACTTAGAGGGAACAAAATATTTCCTTTAGTTTAGAAGATATAGGTCCTCAAAGTTTTTGATGTACCGGTGAACGACAATTCATAGTCAGGTTATCGACAATGGTCGCAGGTTAACGACAATCATACGTAAACCTAAGCAATTTTCATAACAGGTGAACGACAAGAGGAAGCAGATGATTGATGAGCAAATCAAAACAATTTTAAACTGACATTAAGTGCTTTATTTGATGCGTTTTACGTAACTTATGAAAAAAAAACACCCGTAGCAATGTAATAAAAAAATTTTGTTCTTAGGATGGGTTGAGTTGGTTCATAGTATTTATATTACAAAAATCTTTTTGTACTTTACTTTTTTCCTATATTCAGCATACAATTCCAGATTATCTTTAATTTTCTTAACCTTCGTTTCTCCTTTTCTCTCTTTTTTGCTAGTATTTCTCCATTTTAGACAGGTGAACGACGTACACGTTATGGACAAAATGATAGTTACAGTATTAATCTTAAGCGAAAAGTTTGTTTGATTAATTTCGCATTTACACACATGAAAGTAAACCGCCTTTTACATATTTTAGGCTATTATCAGATAATTAGCTCATACAGAAAACAAAATATGAAAGACAGAATAAAGACAATTTACCCGTTACAAACTCCAGATCGCGTGAATGTATTGTTTGTATTTTTTTTCACCGACACATCGCTGACTTGCTACTTCCACCAGCGTTAGCAGACAGTTGCAGCTTTCGTCTCATGCTGGGTGAGATGGATTAGGCGTAATAGAATTCGCACAGGAATAGCGTTTATGTCGTGACAGGTGAGCGACAAAAACTACCGTGGACAAACTTTAATTGCAAATAATTAGCTATGTAGGTACAATTCTTTTATTCGAAACAATAATATTAAATCTTGATCATATAGGTCAGTGAAATATAGAACACAAATAAAAATAAATTGGAAACATATACGAGTTTTTTAGCTCCAAACATAAGTCCCTCGCGTTGGGACACGACAAGTGAACGACAAAACGTAGTGTTAATTATTTTTTTAACCTATTAATTTACATTATTTTTATGTTAAAACATTTGGCCACTATGTAAAAGATGTCTTTTAATTTAAATACACTTTTTAATTACAAGATTAGTGCATGACAAAAAAAAGTTCTAAGAGAAACCTACTGACAGGTTGCGTTGCCACTTTTTTGAGAAGGACCCTTATTTAGTTTCGATGGACGTAAGTAGGCGTTCTTAATAGGACTCGTGAAGCAAGTAAATGTCCCATGGAAGTAGGTAAGTGCCAATTAAAGTGAAATTTGACAACTGATCGCATGTAGCAGCAGCAGAAGATGGATTGTCGACGACGCTTATCTGTACATTTCTACGAATCATCAGTCTTCACAGTTGACACGATGCTAAAACACGAAGTGACCGCAGGATCATGTCGCTGACAGTAAAGCGTTGACATACATACATGTAGCTAGTATATTTATAAGTATTCTGGCAAATAAAATTATTCTATTCTATTCTATTCTATTCTACGCCTGTATTTGCTAATGGGGTGGGCAGGTCACAGAAATCATAACGTAGTCAAAATCATGAGTATTTCACAACTGGCCACTTTTGGCATGATTTTAGATACTTACCTACATTGATGAAATTGGTATAATAGTGACAGAATGCTTTGTCCTTACTCGTTTTTTAGGTTCAAGCATTGATGAAAGAGGTATAATAGTGACAGATTGTTATCTCCTTACTCGTTTTACGATATGCATGGAAGAAATGGAGAACATCATTATTATATATCTCAACTGTCCTCTGTTTTTTTTTAATTCCTATTTCTTTGTGTTTTTTTATTGCTTTGAACTCGTATCCCAAAACTTGATAATATGTGCTACCTATCTGATTTTTAAATATTTTTTGCAAAAAAGGAAAATTTTCCTCCGATTTCTCCTGGTTTTATGTATCTCGCATAAGTTTACCAAGTACATGTTTCATGTATTTAATTAGTAAAGCTGTCGAGCTAATGACCTTCCAGCTCCTTAACTGTTAGAAGTTCAGAAATAATAGGTATTACTTACAATTTCAGACTTTGGCATGGAAGAAACTACATATGCGCGACACCTTTACTTAAAATCTTGCCTAGTTGGATTTTGAGAACTGTCCATCTAAATGAGTATGTATTTTTGTAAGTAAATTAGGTGAATAGATGATGGTAGATTAGTTATTTGCAACTTCTTAGTATATATACTTGATGCTATTTAAGAAGCTCTTTGTAGCCTTGTCGTTTGACCAGTGACCTTTAGTGGTTCGAATCCTAGGCCTCTCGGACTCTGATTTTGAGGCAGATTATCAGCAAATAGGATTAGCTATTTACCACATCAAGCTATTATCTGAAGAAAATCATGAAGTACAAAATGTGTAAGTTCCCAAATCGCGCTGTGGGTAGGCCTGTAGCCAGCAGTGAAACATAATTAGACTGTTTTTCACCTATATTGAACATTAAACTACCATTGGACTCACTCATGTTGAAAATTTTACGGATAACTCACGTTCATTAGATCGAGTTTATCCGTAAAATTTTCAAAATGTTTTTTACCTACTTAAAACCTTGTGGCACTGCGCAGGCAATCTTTCACATGTTACACGCCTCAATTGACATCATAATAGCGCATGACGGTTCCACTTTGTTGTGACAAATGACGGCTAAGCGCATTCGTGTTAATTCATCACTCTTTTGTTTTTGCCGACTTCATTAAGAAACTTTCTACGTCTCAATTTAGATTATAAAGAGCGTTTTAAACTGTCACTTGTGAAGATGTCAGGCATTTAAAATGCTTGTTGAACATGACAGGTCTTCGACGATTTTGTTTGATGTCTCAGAAAGACGTTGCGATGAAAATGAAATTTCGATGCGGTATTCTTTTGTCGTTTGTTGCACTCAAATTTACATTAAATGTGGCATATGCATATACATGCATGCATAGGAATGACGCCTGTGTTCGCAAATGACAAAACCAAGATGATGACCATTTCACGGTTGGGAGCCACTTCTAGCACGATTGTAGGTTTGAAAACAGATGGAAGAGGTAATATAATAGTGACGGGTTGCTAGCCTGTCCAATCTCTCAGATAGATAGAATGTTTATATGTTTCGCATACTTATACAAGTGCCAAAATAAATTACATAGGTATTAATTTCTTCGGTTCTGGTAAGCGCGTGAGACGATTATGAACAAAATAATAATTTTAAACAAAAAAAAACCGACTTCAAATTAGCTAAAGTATAGTTCATATAGAATTGGCACAAACAAAAAAATCTAATAAAAAAAAACGTATGTTCTAAATTTAAAAGTGACAATTACAATTTGTAGACAATATTTCGATGTTTTAATTGTGGGTATTTTGTGGACCTAGCTCAATTTATTTGAAAGTTTTCTGTAATGGAACTCAAAGTGAGAAAACTGATGGCGAACAAATTCACGGAAAATCCTTCATGATCTGGATCAAAGGTAGCTAAGGCACTGAATATTCACAAAAGTTCAATTTGTAGGTACATAAAACGGTACAAGGATACCTTGTCCTTTGATAGGAAGGCACAGGTCAAACGTGAATCTGGTACCAAGAATACAGAACTGAAGAAAAGTGTGTTGAGAACTATTTAAAAAACCCAGGCCTCTCTGATTATGACTTATCCCGTAAGTTCAATAAATGTCGCAGTACTGTGAGACGTATTCGTCTTCGAGCGGGCTACAAGAGCTATCGAGCTATTAAAAAGCCAAATCGTACCATGAAGCAGAACGTACAAGCTAAAAATCGAGCTCCATTGTTGTACGACAAAGTTTTGACCAAATTCAAAGGGTGCTTTTTGATGGACGATGAAACATGTGAAACTTGATTTCAAACAACTACCTGGCTCAAAATTTTACTTGGCTGATGCTAGGGGAAATGTTGACGAGAAATACAAGTTCATAAATTTGGAGAAATTTGCAAAAAAACATATGATTTGGCAAGGAATCTGTAGCTGTGGTTTTAAAACCAAGGCCTACGTGACATCTGGAACTATGACGTTGGATGTTTATATGAAAGAGTGCCTACAAAAACGTGTTCTGCCCTTCATTCGTAACCACTGGCTTCCCTTTAAGTTTTAGCCAGAGTAAGCTAGCTGCCACTACTCTAGGAAGGTATTAGAGTGGTACGAAAATAATAACGTGGATTATGTTCCCCGCGATATGAATTCGCAAAATTGCCCCCAGTTTCGCCCAATCGAGAATTATTGGGCAAATATGAAAAGCAAGTCAAAGAAGAGTGGTAAAATGGTCAAGGACCTTGATTCATTGCGATCCATGTGGAATCAACACACCAAAAATATTGACAAAAACACTGTTCAGAAGATGATAGGAACCATTAACAAAAGAGTTCGCTGCTATATTAATATCGAAGAAAATGTATTTATTTTTAGTACTCGATATAAAGTAAAATACATAATCTTTAATACCTATTTCCCTAAATTTAGTTTTATTGAATAGATAAAAAAATGTAGCCAATACATTAGGTACCAATTCTATATGAACTATACTTTATATCCTGAAAGGAAACTTCTGTTTATGTACATATTTACTAAAGATCAAGTAGGTATACGTAGCTCTCAGCAGATTCAAGGCTTCAGAAGGAATAGCTCTATCTGATTTAGAACCCTCTAAACTGTTAAGTAAACCCCACGATGAACGATCATTAGCCGAAATGTAACACTTGAGAAGCAGCAGGCTTGGCTAATTACTGAAACTATAATTTCCAGTCTGGAGGTGCATTCAGTATTGATATAAATATCCTTTAACTCCTAAAAATTGAGGAGTTGACCTTGCATCATCAGCTCAATCATTTTTTTTACTGCCAAGCGAAAATACTGGTGTAGCTTTGAAAAATGTACTAAAAACTAAAAACACTACCTGTGCCTATAAAATTTGAGGGTTGCCTTCGATTTCCCTCATATTCCATCATCAGGTCAAGATATGCTGACAATCTGACTACCTGGAAACTATACCCTTTCAGACAAAAAAAGAATTTTCCAAATCGGTCCAGGCGTCTTCGAGTAATCAGCGAATACACATAAAAATACTCTCCATTTCTTCCATGGATGTCGCAAGAGGCGACTAAGGACATAGGTTTAAGTAAATTTTAGGCGACATGCTATGAGGCTAGCAACCTGTCACTATCATGCCTGCTAACTCAAAACCTACAAAAAATGAGCTAGAAGTGGCCACGAAGCGTGACATAGACATAGTTTTGTCTATGTAGCGTTTTGTGCGCTCTGCCTACCCCATTTAGGAATACAGGCGTGATTGTATGTAGGTATGTAAGTATGTACAAATGTAAGTTCGGACTAAAATTCTCGAATGCCCATACATTTTTTTTTTATTTTAAGGATAATTCAAAAACTACTAGTTAGATTTTGATGAAATTAAAATGGGACCAATGGGAAGCCATTTGCTATCGAACACAAAAAGAACCATCGAAATCGGTTCACCCGTTTAGAAGTTCTGAGGTAACATACATAAAAAAAAAAAAAAAAAAAAAAAAAAAAAAAAAAAAATACAGCCGAATTGAATACCTCCTTTTTTGAAGTCGGTTAAAAACCGCAATTGCCACCATTTTAATCCAAATCCGTAACCTTATGTGCTTTGATTCCTTAATTTAAACACCTGTTTATATGTTCTTGATAGTTATCAAGATAACTTGATACTTGTACACCTTTTAAGGCGCCGGCAAAAAGATATACAGCACTAAAAGCTTATGTAAAACACTTATTGACTTGTTAATTATTTTAAGAACCATGACAGATCTAATCTATCGTTGATTTTGATTTATTACGTTGTTATCGAGATTGATGTGATGGTAGCCTAAACTGGCAATACGTATTCGCCGATTACTTTAATGATAGTATGGAGAAAGACTCCATTGGAGAAAACTCTCTCCAGGCAGATGTTATGGTAATTTAATTTATGCATCTCCGATCTTCGAAACCTGGTTGGTGCGGTATAGGATTGTTTAATTGGTCTATTTGACGGCACTAGGGCATTACAATAGTAGTACATATTAGGTAGGTAAATAGAGCATGCAAAACATATAGGGTTTAGAATATATCACCTCTTTACTTCTTCGGTAGACGTGGCAGGAGAGCGACTAGTGGTAATTTAGGTTTAAGCGTGCTTTAAAACCTTTAAAATAAGGTAAAAGTGGTTACGAAACGTTAAATAGTCGCGGTTGTGTGTGTAACGTTTAGTGTATACACATGACTACACATTAATTCCAAAATTTATGAACTGATGAATTCATGACTTTTACAATGTTTCGATGTTTCAGTGGCGCCCACAATGACTTTCACATCCACAATGACTTGCGTTATTCTATAAGTTTAGTCAGTGACCATCATCTGTGACTTGTTTAAGATCGGTAAATTTTAATAAAAACATGCAAAATCGTGATGACGGCATGACAGTCATTTCTCTAAGGTCATGATCAGTTAACGCCTTAGATTGAACCGAATTGACAACAATGTTTGCTACTGTTCGTCACAAGCTCTCTCTTTTAATTAAACAAAGTTATTTCTGCTGTCCTTACACAACTCTTAGTTCTATTTTCAACCTTATTTATGAGGCATACGTCTGTGTGAAAGATTTTAGAGCGTCGTTTTTACTCTACAACTTTCATTGCCAAGTCGCGTCACTGTCACAGACGACGTTTGGTTGTAGGACAATGAACGTCATTAATTTGTCATTTGTCGTCACAAATTGTCTGCGGAGTTCATTAGAAGCTGTAAACAAAACTTTACTTTGTAATACTAATTGGTCGCCATCATTTTAGTTTCAGTAAGATGTCTTTCTAATTAACGATTACGATATAGATTTCCAATGAAGCCGGTAATCGTGTGAACAAAGAAATGAGCGTAATAATTCCAAAACATTGGTTTATTTTTATTCACGTTATAGAAGATATTTGTTGCGATACCTCGATGAAATTACTTTAGCAAAATTCTATTGGAAACTCAATATAGCACACAAGATTGTTGTGATACCTGCCACCTGCCAGTTTTAATTAGTTTTTTTTTTGCGTTAGTTTTACGCAGTAATTCGACCCGATGGTTGTAATAATTTCCGTACCAAGTGGTTTTAATAACATGACCACTTTAAACCAGAAAATGTATTTTTTTAAGATTTCTAAAATATGGCGTTTCCTACAGTTTCCTTCTACTGAAAATCTTGATACGTCCAATGATGGGTACTGTACCTACTCATAACTGGTTAAGAATACCACCTACTACTGAGTTATTAACACGACATTTTTGAAAGAAAACGAGTTTAATAAGCTGCAAATAAAGTGGACAGTAACATATTTAGATGTGATTTATAAAACAGATCAATAGACATGTATCCACGGCTTGTTACGTGCCCTTTTAACGTTGTAGTACCTACCAGGTCAGTAATGCACCGTAAACATATCAAATTAACAATAAAATTTGCATTCCTAAATTAGTTTTCCACTAATGTTTACTTGTTACGAGGTTTAATGAATAAATTGGAATTGGAGGCCTATGAGCTAACTTGCGTTGTGGGTTAGGAAAGGGGCCGTAGTTTATAGGATTTTTTTTATTCAATATACGTTGATACCTGGGCCCCTGATCATTTTCAAGTTGGTAAAAGAAGGCCCTGATCATTAAATAAAAACTAAAATTACACTTCTCTCAATCGTTGATAAATTGTAACAAAAAAAGGCTAGAATCAGACGGTTCACTCGAATAAATGTTCACTATAAAGATTTACTCATTCTTCATTAATTTTATGTTCACTTTTCGTTCATTTTGCGTTCGTGTCATTTTGAGTGAAAGACGCAGAATAAAGCACGAAAATGAACAAAATTATGAACCGTCTGATTCCACTTTTAAACAGTGTGCGTTTGGCAGATCTTTAGATAGTTGTCTTGGTTGGAAACTTTATGGATCAGATTTTCAAGAATTTTCGGTTTAAAAAGAGTAACCCTTTATTGCTAATGAATAGTATTTTTATCATCTGCTGTTTGGTATCGGGTTTGGAATAACACTTCTCCATTTACGGTAAGGTACACTAAAAACCTAAAAATATACTGAAATTGGCTACAAAACGTGAACTAGTCAAGGTCTTGAGACTGTAGAGTTTCGTGTGGTTTCCCTACCCCATTTGGAAATACATACGTGATGGGTGTGTTTTTTCCTCATTAGACTATTGTGATATTACTAACATCGCGAAGGCTTTTCAGTGACTGCGGCTTTATTTTGATTAATTTGATAATCGGAGAATTCTCATTTAAATCAATAACAACTTCTTAAATGGACCGCTTAATCTTGCCTCTCATGCATTTAACGATTAAATTAGCAACCGTAATTAAATGCAAGCAAAATTAATCATTTCCCATTAGTCATTGTCCGATTATGTAAACAGGCCACACGCGGGAAAAGTCAGTAAGTACCTATGTTCTAATAAGACCGGTTTTAGCTTTCCAACCTTGTCGTAGTGAACCCTTGCTACAGTAATTAGGAAATTGTCTAAGACGTTTAGTTAGAAAGAGTTCTATCGAGGTAAAGGGTCATTTGTTGATGTTACTGAGTTTTGGACGTATAATCGATCAAAATTAGACATGGTGTGGCTCTGAATGATTAGTATTGGAAGCGAAAATTTAAATTGAAACTAATAGCCCAGTCACAAGTTAACTGCCTCACTCTGATGTATCTATTGTGTAATAATTTCTATGCTTAATACCCAGTTTAAATGCAGTAAGAACATACATACAATCACGCCTGTATTTTTTAATTGAATAGGCAGAGCACACGAAACGTGACAAAGACCTGACTTTTCCCGTTTCGAAACCACTAACATAACCTAAACCTATTTCCTTAGTCGCTTGGTCGCTTCTTACGACATCCTCGGAAGAAATGGAGAAGTGTTATTATAATTATAACACCTAACAGCATTGCTTTTTTCATACTAAACTACAAAAACCTTGCTAAGTTATAGTATACAGGGTGCCTATGAGCTCGGGGCTTTAAATGCAGGTATCGACTTAACTCCTCGAACGGAACTTCTTTTGTTCTACAACTTTAAAAAAAAAAGTATTTTTTTTTAGATTTAATAATCTCATACAAAGTAAATGGAATTTTCAATGTACAGCGTTAACTGAGTATGTCATCGTCTGTGTAATTAAAGGTGATAATCGCAATGTCACATGTCATACGAGATGGCAAGCTGCAATGACACTTCTGAAACCCTGTACCAAGAAAGGCATTAGTGAAAATGTCGCTAAAGTCGCAATACACTGATTTCACAAGCAAAGTTTGATCAATCATAACTCGATAAATTGGAAGTAATTTTCAAAGTCGTAGAACAAAAGAAGTTAAGTTTTAGGAGTTAAATCGATACCTAAATTTAAAGCCCCGAGCTCATAGGCACCCTGTAGATATACATCGGTAACTATACTATTCTTCAAAAAGTCTTAAGTAGATAGAGATAAAAAATTGCTTTATTCTAATCTAAAGATTCAGCCCAACGAGTCGCTTTTAATAACTAAATAACCTTTTTCACGAGATAAAATCTGCATTTACCATTTGAATTCTCGGCACGGCAATTGTAGACACAGTTTAGTGGAGCAATTGCCCCAGTAATTGCTCGAGGCTGTATTTATCCAGTTAAAATCATGTTTATTAGTCTAGCAGGTAGATGTTTAGAGCTTTTAATTCATGCGCGGGCGCCAGTGACATGCAACTTAAGAGGAAATATGCCGGTCGAGGAAATTGAAAAGTAGGTATTTGCTAAATCTATTGCTGTCGCGCCGTGACCTGCCCAGACGACGTCGAGTGCGATAAGAACAACTACAGCTCGGACCGAAAATACCTATGAAAAATATTCAAAAACAACGTTTCGTAGTCCCCTGATTTCTTCTCCAAAACTTAACCGATTAAATATGTTTTTTCATTAAATGTTTAAAAAATGTCAAAACTGTGTTTCTATGTTCTTATATTTTGATATAATTGTGTTAAAAATGGTTTCTAGAGGTTTGAACACAACGGAAAAACTTACCAATTTTTCATGTTTTTGAAGGTTAATATCTCCTTTAATAATTCAATAAAGAAAAAAAGGAAAACATAGGAACATGCTAATATATCATTAGATTGTTGATGTAAAAAATCATTGTTCTACGAGTAATATCCATCGAGGAATCAGGGGACTACGTTTCCATACAAAATATGACCGCTCCATTTCCTCTTAAGAGCGTGCAAACAAAATTCGGTGATTTTGATGTTTTTCAAATGCTTTAGAAAGCTATAAATCCTTAAGTTTTTAAAGAAAAACTACTGTAACATATAAATAAACTCTTTTTCTAGGGATTAACGGAAATGAATATTTTATTAGCAACACAGATTTCTTTTACTTAGCCAATTTGTTGAAGGGTTTTCACAAAAATACGCGTCAGAGCTGTCTTTCACTTGAAAATTTTCCATTAAAATTTACCATAAACGATATAAACTTGTTATTATCTGATAGACAATATAGTCTACTGGGGATTAACGGATTAACATGAATCAAATTATTGGTTTTTATTATTCAAATATCATTTTACATAATTTGAAAGTTGAACCATTACTTTATTTTTTTTCTCCTTGATTTTAATGTAATTACAAATGAAACAATTTTATTGTAAATTCACAGAATATGTTTAGTCTAACCATATTTTTTTCATGGCTAAATATGAGTTAATTTACATTTCACGATTTTTTAAACATTGGTCCAAAACCACTTAGGTCAGGTGGGGGAAGAGAAACGCAGAGATAAGAGGGCTCTACAGACCATAATCACTCATAACTCGACGAGTTATGGTCTGTGGTGCCTCTTACCCCTGCCCTGCCCCTGAATTTCTCTTCCCCCACCTGATCTTATATTACGTACGTAAAAAATGTGTGCGCCCTCTTAAGACGGGAAACAAATTTGATCTGATGTCCGATTGCATGGCTATAGGTGTCTTTATCTTTTGCAATCAAGTAAGCAATTTTTTTATTGCATTTTTCTAGAAAGTAAAGTCATAAATTACAAATATCACTGAAGTATGTATACATAAACATCCCGCCTGTATTATGTATTATGTATTCTGTGTTGGAGTAGATAGAATACATAAAACGTTGGACAGACGACTCCTTTCTTAGCATGTCTAGTTTTAGTTTAAAAGAATAATTTTCGAGCTATTTGTTGAAGGAAAACCTTGTTAGGAAACCTACAAACAACGACGAAATAATTCAATGCTGTGTAAAGTTTCGAATCCGCATCGGGTCCGTTTGGGAACTATACTGAGAGGAGGCCTGTATCCAGCTTATTATTAAGAATAATTTTAATAATAAATATCGATTAACGCATCATACTTATTACGTAATCTAAAGTTTTAGGATACATTTAAAAGTAAGAATATCCAATATAGTTTTGTATCTATTTAAATAGTGAATGATAAAACAGACATACGTAATAAAATATGCCAATCGAGTATAAAAATAACCTCAAAACTTTGAGCTCGCTCTTCGCGAAACGATCATAGTAGTTCGTCTGCAACACTCTTTTCTCGTATTGAATTTATGGTCTTAACACTTGAAGTTGATTTACGAATTGCTCTGAAAGTGTATGAACGTCGAATGGTTAGTGAAAAGGTAAATTGGATGCAAGAGCAGTGAACGGAAGCTGCGGTTGATGATTGAATGGTGATGGTCTTGGTTTTACGTCAGGGATGACTGTTGATTTTGTGAAACAAATTGTATCAATGAGTACAATCGAATCTTTATTTCGCAACAATTTACAATTGCAGCAGTTTTGATGTAGCTCTGTTGCGTTAGAAGCGTAATGTATGTCCTATTCTTGCTGAAATAGTTACAAATACATCACGCCTGTCACGGGCGTAGCCAGGATTTAGTTTCGGGGGGGGTTGACGACAAAAAATCGGCCAAGTGCGAGTCGGACTCGGGTGCGAGTTGTATGGGAGCCTGAACTTTTCGGGGGGGGTTTGAACCCCCTAAACCCCCCCCCCTGGCTACGCCCATGACGCCTGTATTCCGAAATGGGATAGGCAGAGCACGCAAACCATTGCATAGACTCATTCACGTTTTTTGGCTCCTTCTAACATATTATTTTTAGGTTTTAAGGAGGCACGTATAGTAGTGACAGGTTGCTAGCTTGTCTTAACCTATTTCCTTAGTCACCTCTTACAACATCCACGAAAGAAATGAAGCATTTTTCTAAACCCAATTCCACACGGTTCCAATTCCATACTAAAATGCTCTTACAAAAATTCTCTCGCAATATTCTTAGAACAGTTAGGTAGTATAACAACAGCACACACAACGCTTTATAGTGAAAATTATGATTATTTCACGTTTTATAGACACTTTTAGCATAATTTTAGATTTAAACGCAAATAAACGAGGCATAATAGTGACAGGTCCTTTGTCGCCTTTAACGACAACCTCGGAAAATATGGAGCGATGTTTTTTTAAACCCGACACCACACGGGGAAGCTAATCCTTATCCTTATCCTTACTATAATATTATAAGTCAGAAAGTGAGTTTGTTTGTTTGTTTGTTTGTTCCGCTTTCACGCTGTTACTACTGAACCGATTGCTTTGAAATTTTGCAGACATAAAGATAGAAGTCCGGATTAAATAATAGGGTACTTTTTATCCCGGAAAAGAATGATGTTCCCGAGGGAAAACAAAAATATAGTTTGCTTGATAGATCGATATCAATCGATGATAGATCGATATGGATCGATGATCGATCGATAGATGATAGATCGATAGATGATAGATCGATGGCGCTGTGTGTCGTTTGAAACGAGAAGTTTTCTTATAGTTGAGCTTTATACCGCAATATAACCGAGTTCCACGCGGGCGAAGCCGCGGGCGGAAAGCTAGTTAGTTAATAAACCTTGATTTACCTATCAAGTCCGTGGAAAATGTTTGAAAAAAATCTAAAATTCTTATATTTAAGCTGCCCGAAATTAAACAAATTCGGTCATTAGCTTAAACTATTTCTTGCCAATTTCACTTTTATGCTACTAAATGGCAACAACCTATCCATATTTTAATGTTAAAAAATAAAAATAAAAATACTATAATAGCAACGTTCCATTAACCACTTAAAATTAAACTAAAACTAAAAAAATCTAAACCCACGTCCTTGGCTAAGGTTCCCATCACGCATTCTTTGTTGCATATAACGCAATAATTACATTGCACTCCAAAAAAAAACAAAAGAGAACAACAGGCAATTAAAATATTGCAGAAAAAAAAAAATTCGCAACATCTCCAGTCGGATAGCAACCCTACATCACGCTATTTCAGACACGGCTCTTAAAAATATTACATTATATTTTGTGGCGCGTAAAAATATCCAATACCTATACCACCGCCGGTGGTCTGTCAATAAATTATTACGTCGCCACCACTGTTCGATACCACTGTAAAACGTTTTGCTTTTATCGGCGACTGACAAAACATAAAATGCTTTTTTTTGTGTGATATATTACGGGTGTGGTATTTTGCTTGATATTGTTGAAAAAGATTGGGATGTTGGCATTGCAAATGAATTGAGTTGGAAAATAAACGAAGAGTTCTTCAAATTTTGTTTATGTATTCATAATTTGCTCTAAACAACTAGTTAGCTTGACTCTTCGACTCTTCCAAATAAAGTAACTTCAATCCTACATTTTTTCATGTGTGTTCAAATCCCCGCGAATCTTCGACAGCTGTTACGGGCGAAAGTCACGGAAACGCGTATACGAATCGGCTCCAGTGAATGCTTTACAACGATTGTTAAGATCGGCTTTTCAAGTCTTAAATTATCACGTATTTATTACGTTAATACTTCGATCAGAGCTTAATCCCCGTACAGTCAGCCTCGTAAATCAAGTGCAGCGGTACCTGTAGACGCTCGTAATCTCTCCGATACGCATCGGGGTGTGGCGCGGCAGATATTATGGATGACTGTACTGTTAAGTGCAAAAGAGCTTGGTACATTTTTGCATGTAGTAGTTAGAAGAAAAAAAGGTGTTGTTAATTATTTTGTAGTACAGAATAAAGATAAGGGATAAAGTTTTACAAGTTTATTTAACGTGACTGAGTTATGGTTTCCAAGTGAACTGTGTCACAGGCTAAATAAGCTGTTTTTTTATTTTTAGACTATACGAAAGTGTATAAGAAATAAATGAATACAATCTAAATTCGACAGCGAAAGAAATTATACAATACGACGTCTGTTCATTTTGAAATACTAAAATTATTTTTATTTTTATTTCATTTGTTTTTCTGTTACCTTTTCACGCTACAACCGCTCAGTAGATTTCGACAAAGCATGGAGATACTTATACTTTCAAGGAGGGACATAAGTAAGCTAATTCCTTTCTTAAATAAAAGCGTAGCTCCCGCGAGAAATCGACACATTTTTCACAGACGAACGAATACGTTTTCTTTTTTATTTCCTAACACTTACTTAGCTGCCAGTACGCGCAGTTAAGCTTTAGATTTGGATCTCGGCTCACACAGCTCAATGACTCAATTAAGCACTGGCCAATTTGCCAGTCCGAAGTGGCATTAAAATAAAAGAAAAAATTGCATTCAGTATTGGAATTACTGTGTGTCAGCCGCCTTACAAATTATAACGGTTGTATTTTTTTTTCTTTGTTGCGTAGTAGAGTACCACAGCATGCATAAACAACGAATGTAAAATAATTATCTATTTAAATCAAAAGTTCAGTATGATCTTATCGAATCCACAAACTGAAAAAAAAACTAGTTTTTGCTTTTCGTTGTCTATAATTTTTATTACCTTCTAAGTTGTGTACTATCGAACCAACTGATTCCTGACCCACCGCAGAACGTTGTCACAATAAACGTCATTAACATTTCCTTTGTCAGGCAATGCAATATCACTATGACGTTCACTGTGAATAGGTTCTATTGTGGGTCAGGAATCAATTGGTTCGATGGTACAATAAGCACACACGTAGATTATAAAATTTTGGTGGGGATGTAGTACTAGGTACATTCTGTAGTATGAGATAATTATTTAAAAAACACTTAGGTAACTCTCGACATAATATTTTTTAACGTAATTTGAAAAAAAAACTTTCTGTCAAATTTCTTGCACCGCGTTCTTCTTGGCAAAGATGGTTTGATGGTCTTTCCGAAGCGCTGGTAGACAATAAAAAAAACTAACTGATAGACTAGTAACTGATACACCTAACCCGAGTTTTAATGATTAAAATTTAATTTGGTTCAAACGCAAAAAACCTTTCCTTAAGTAAACTTCACTTTTGCATCACTTAATTCCAGAATTTTTCAATTTAAGTGTCCATCAAAGTTGACGACCGTCTGTGAGTGCGACGGTCAGTGTGTCGCGAACAAATGTTTTATTCATGTCCTCTAGATTTACGCTAAACGTGGAATGGAGTTTACCATTTTATGGACACGTAAAACTAACATTTGTCTCTTCCGGGTATTTGCGTATTGCACATTGGAGTTTTTTTTTTTGTCTTTCAAGACAAACGGAAAAATCACACTCATATTAACTCAAAGCCAAGCTCACACATAAATTAAATACAATAACTAACTTTTGTGGGCCACTATTTAGCATTTTACTAGTAATTCCGTATTAAATGATTTATCTTTGATCTAAGTTATACCTACTAATAATTTTCTATGCACTATTGCGAGTATTTAACATTCATTTTATTGGTGGTATAGGTAAAACGTTACCGTTTATTGAAAAAAAGATAACAGAACATTTTCAACTAACTACGTACCAAATAAATTCCACCTTATAAACATACCACAGAAAACAAAACTTCGAACGAAACACTCGTAAAGTTGTGCTATGATCCCTAAATACATGAATCTTTACGTAAAACGTTGTTCTCCTTAAACTGTCACTTGTAAATGTCGTTCCTTCCCGGGATCGTAACAAGCTAATCTAATGGCACCCCGGTTCTATCCTGCCAGCTACATGGTTTTATGTTCGAACTGAACCAGGAAGCGTGTTATGAGTTGGACCACCTCGTGTGGGTCAGCTCTATTGACACTGGCTGAATTTAATCGGTAACTGGGTGTTCGATAAAAAAATATGCAAATTAAGAACAAAAGTTTATGAGTGCATGCTTCGATTTTTAAAATACTTGCGGACGACATCTTCTGACTATCATTGTTTTCGTTTTTCGTTTTGCTGTATTTTATAACATTGTTTGCAGAACTTTGTTTATACGAATTATGTTGTTTTGGGACCAGTGTTTCCTTGAAAACGTAAACAACACATTTTTTGTAAGATTGAAATCGAAGCTGGAACATAAATTGCCACTAAACGGGATGAGACTACCATAGTAATTTTCCTCGCAAACAGAAAAACCCAATCACTAATACAAAAATCATTCGTTAACTTGCTACGCCATGGCTACGCCGTTAGAAATTTTAACATAACATTGAAAATAACATAACATTGTTGTTGCAACAGGGAAAAGTTACACTAAAGCAAATCAATTAAAAGTTGGTTTTAAATACAAAGATTAAATTTTTAAGTTGTGTGCTCATGTTTCCCAAAAAAGAGTCCAAACAAAATTATACACTGAAAGAAGGAAAATACTTTAAAACAGGCTCAAGCGTATAATTGCTGTGACATGCGCAGCATAGCGAAGGGATATTACCTATTTCTATGATTTTTTTATATTTTTTTAAATACGGGACCCTGAAATAAAATCGTAATAGTGAATGAGCTGTCCTCTCTAACGCAGGCTGCTATAATTTGCTCAAACCACCAGCTGTCAGTCGCAATGGCGCTAAATACCTATGATTAAACCTTTTTATTCCGCCGCATCGCGTGTTATTTGTAAAGTTATTAGCAAATGGGGCATGCGAGCGTCTACACAGCTTTTAACTTAGTTTATCTGTGTTAAGGCGTCTTGCACGATCACTATGAACCTAAACATCTATTACGGATGAGTTAAATTTTATTGTGAGTTGGCGACACTTTAGTTTATGGCAACACCGCCCGCTGAGATCTAGTGTTGTGAGGTCTGTGCCTTGCAATTAGACGTTTAGGCCGGCCACATACAAACGGAATCCCGATTCGGAATATCGAAACGGGATATTCGAACGCATTAAATTCATACACATCTATGGATGAGCCACACACAAGATGGTAGATTTCCGTCTGTATGGGGCTGGTACATAGATATAAATGGATTGACTGCGTTCGATATTCCGAATCGAGATTCCGAAACGGATTTTTTCCGTACATATGTGGCTGGCCTTATGCTGTGCGTTTAGAAGACATGGTGGCCCAGCGGTTTGGCATGTGGCCTCTCATGCAGAGGGTTGTGGGTTCGAAACCCAGGCTCGCATTTCTGAATTTTTCGGAATTTATGTGCGAAATCTAATTTGGTATTTACCACGAACTATTCGGTGAACGAAAACATCGTGAGGAAATCTAGGCACACCGAATTTCAATGTGATCCGTGAGAAGTTCCCAATCTGTACAGCCCTTTCAAACTAAGAGCTCTGTGCCCAGCTGTGGGACTCAATTGGGCTGGATTTTTATCACACTCTTAAAAATTATAAATTATAATTCAGCCTAATTCGATCCCAATGCTAAGTAGTCTACATCAAACTAAGCAAATTTTTTTTGGTTTATTAAGGTAAAAGCGATGCTTAAACTTACTCCCATTAGAAAAACTATTGCCAAGTTTTATGACGACTTAACTTCTTAACTTCAAACCTGAAACTATGCAAGAAGTGGATACGATTTACGAAATTTTAGAGCTTCTACTTACTATACTTAGAGGCAAACAGAAATAACGAACTTAGCAATATTTTATTATTATTACGCAAAAGAAAAGGTGGTCAAATGTAATTGCCACCACCATACAGCGGTTTATTAGTGGTATTAAATATTCATATTTTTGTTTAATAGCCGAGTTTTACGGTCGGGGATGGGACGTCTTGGAGGCGAACGGAATTATACGCCGAAGTCACCCATAGCGCTGTACTTTTATGCTTGTTTTGCAATATAATTGTTCAGTTACACTACCACGAGGCGATATCGTCAACCGCATTCTGTTATACGGACGATAGCGAGTAACGCTTTGAAAAGTTTTCGATTCAACTTGTTTTGTCGATGAAATTTGTAATCATGAGTCATGGTACCGATTTTACGCCTAAAACATACATTAACGAAAATTCTTTATTCGCCTTTTACGACATCCACGAAAAAAATGGACGGACGAAATCCGAAACCAGAAACACCATGGAAAAAAATATTTTATTGACTTGAAGCTAAGTATTCATGAATAAACCAATCGCCAATTTTTCTTCTTACAACCACTCCTCACTTACGAGTTACTGTCACCATGGCATGTCATCACACCTATCCAACGACATAACCATTCGCAACCCCGTATTATAACTGTCAAGTGACACGACATCAAACTTTAAGTGGCCATCCGTCAGTTACGCGCCATTTTGACAAGACAACGATGTGATAAACGCATGCAATCATGCGCAAACTGGAAGCTCTAGTACAGCTAGGTATCCAGTAGGTCCGCTGTTAAATTTAGTACTAACAGTATCGTAAATTGTGGGTCAATCAACCATTTTATGTCCCTGGTTGCCATTGTGTTAGCTACCCAGTAAAATGACTATATGTATTTATAATTTTCTAGGTTACAGTCCACAGTAGGAAATTATTAGAGTGATAAACCTATTTCTTTATGGCGCATCACCATCACCTGAGCATAAAACGGAATCTGTATTACAACCTTTTTCTTAGCAACTGCACAGTTGTTTCCTGACTTATTGGAAAGAATGACAACACAAAACAGTTGATTGAATCATGAACAAGTCACGAAATGGTGACAGTTTGTGATTTTAGTTTTTGTAATTTAGGCATTTACTATGATAATGACGTGTATGTAAATGTAATCTACAGGTAACTCTGCTTGAATGATTTTACAATTACAAACATACCTACTATGTTATCCTATTAGGAGATCAGAAGATACAATCGAAAGATAATCGGCAGTTTTATTCCACTCCCCTTTATGCATTGTATTTTTTAACTATGTATCAGTAAACAAAAATTTGACATCCTCAGTCACGATCAACACGCCGGGATAGGTTACATATTCTTGGGTGATCGTATTTGACGTTTTTAGTCCAAACCTACTGTATTACCTAAGTCTACTGAGGCCCGCAACTGCCCCGAAGCCGTTCGCACCATACAAATAAAACTTATAAACACTTTACCTTCCAGTTTCATAAAAAATTGACGCGTATCAATTACGCGCCGCCATTATCGAGGCATTTCAATATGCAAAGCGTCAACACGTGGACAGGCGAGCATGAAAGTGAAGCAGGTTCAGAATAATAAGGAAAAAGGTAATATTCACATCGAAAATTACAAAAAGCTACAAAATTTAAACTCTACAGCAGTATCTTTAATAGTTATTTATGTTGTTTCTATTCTATGTCAATTATTATTATAAATAAGGCCAACAGTTGGTACGTCTTTGGCGCCAAAAGTAGATAGATGCATTTATTGAAACTTTATATTGCAATATGTAATATCAGGTGCCCACAATCATCTAAATGTTTTAAAAACATTTGAACAGCCTATTGAGCTTAAAAATAAAATGTAAATGGAAGTTTGGTAAAATTACGCGTTGTCAAATTTCATTTTGTACATATGGGTGCCATTGCCATTGCCATCTACAGTAAGAAATGCGTCCCTTTACAATATTATTTTTAAAAACGAAAATTTTAGCAAGAAAATTATTATACTTAGTTACTTCTTGAGACCTCAGCGAGACATTGCTGAAAACTTTATGGCCAGAAGGTAGTACGTAACTTCATGCGGCTATATTGATACTCGTCCTGCCAACTTCTTCATTACCAAATTGATTTCACACGAAACAAATTGCTGAAACCCATTATTATACTTTCACATCTGTCAGCATTAATATGTAAATATTATCATTTTGTAAATGTCAAATATGAAAAAGTATTTTTTTATTGCGCAATAATTAATCAACGATTTTGTACGCAGCTGTACGATTTTCTCAGGGTTGCCAGTAGTTTCTTAAAATAATTGTTTCGATTAAATACTTACCCCGCGTAGTGTCGAGATTGGAATAATACCTCTTTTTTCCGTGGATGTCGTAAGAGGAGACTAAGGAAGGTTTAGATATGCTTTACGCGCCAGGCTAGCAACTTGCCCGTATGCCAAATACCTCTTTCATCTATATTTAAACCTAAAACTATCCTAAAACTGAACACAAAACGTGAAATAATCATGGTTTCAGTTGCCCTGCCTAGTCTGCAAGCCAAGAATGCAAGTGTGATATTTTTAAGAGCGATCTGGTAACGTTATTAAACAAAATGATCTCGTATTTTAGATTCCTAAATGGTGTACTTTATGACGACCCATCTGCGTATAATGCGCTACTTTTAATTCCACGGAAACAGCGCCCTCGACGGTATAAAAAACAGCCTTTGCATTATCCAAAATGGTTTCGGGAGATTGCTCGTGAAGAAAAACTAATATATTTAATTAAATTTTCGGTGTTTTTGGTGTAGGGAAGTTTGATATGGATATTAAGTTGTCTTTGAGAGGTCTAACCGAATTATTCTGTATGATGTGACCCAGGTATTTAACAGAGTCGGCTGCAAAAGTGCATTTAGAAAACTTAAGTCTAAAACCTTCACTTTTAATTGCTTCGAATAGCTGTTTTAAATGAGTCACATGATCAGAGAAAGATCTCGAAAACAGTAAAATATCATCAATGTAACATACTGTGAAGTCACTAAGCTTATGTTTACGTATTATGTTGCACATTATTCTCTGAAATATAGCTGGTGAAGTTTTCAAACCAAAAGGCAAACAAGTCCACTGAAAGTGGCCTTCTTGTGTGATAAATGCAGTTTTGTATCTGTCTGTAACTCGCAAAGGGATAGACCAAAATGCAGAATTTAGATCCAGTGTTGAAAAATATTTGCAATCTCTTGTTTTTACTATCAGATCCTCAATGAGGGGAAAAGGCTGAGATTGAGGAACAACAATTTTATTGAGGTCTCGAAAGTCTATGCACAATCTTGATTTCTTATTTTCGTCTCTTTTGTAAGCTAATGTAACCGGAGCTGCAAAAGGACTATATGATTCCTCTATTATATTTTTTTCCAGTAATTTGACTATTTGATTCTCTATTTCTTTTTTATCCTCAATGGTACAACGATACGGCCTTTTACTGCAATATTTTTCTACTAACAAATCAATGTGTGCCTCATAACCCGTTACCGTTCCGATATCATATTTGTCTTTTGCAAATACAGATCTATTGTTCATTATTAAGTCATCAATTATTGCTTGTTTTTGATAGTCTAGGTGGTTAATCTGAATGTTAAAGTTTTTCTCATTTATGTTTTCGTTAAAATTAACTAAACTATCTGAAGTTATTTCCTTAGAAATTGCAATATCTGATTTGTTTGTTTCCTTAGAAACTGTTTGAGTTTTTTGTATAGGAACCTTTTGATGGATTTCTAAGTTTTCATTTTGAATTAATTGAAACTTTTTTATACAATCCAGGCCAATTAAGAAGTCGTAATCGAAATTTTCATTGTCAATTACAAACACATTAATTTTTTCTTCTATATTAAAAATGGTTATATCTAATTTTATTACACCTTTCGCCTTTTTAACGCCATTAATTGTTTTCAGATTATTACTGCTTGAGCGACTCAAATCAATATTGTTGATTTTTAATAACCTTGAATTTATCAACGAAACATTAGAACCCGAGTCGTAGATTCCAAGCACTTCTACCTTTTTATTTAGTAATAATTTGACTTTGATTAATGGCGGCACTATTAGTTTTTTTGGTCTTCCTGTTCTAGTTCACATTCTAATTCCGAATTATTTATGAGCTTTATTTGCTTCTTATTGTTTTCTTGTCCGTTATTTATCTTTGTCTTGAACCAGCATAAATCTTCTGGATGATAGCGCACTCCTTTATAACTTCTCACAAATGTTGCATTTTTCTTTTGTATTTTTAGTAACATTGGTTTTCTTTACAATTTTTTTCCTTGCTACCAAATGTTCCAACTTTCCAAGTTCATGAAACAACTCCTTTGTATGTAGAACCTCCTCTTTGTTAATTCGATCCGTTATGAAGTCTGGTAAGCCGGCAGCGATGATATCAATTAGGG
>BHDV01065798.1:19008-29753 GCA_005406045.1 Adoxophyes honmai
AAGTCTCTTACATTAATGTTTTTTTTTACCTTTGGTCATTACATTAATAAACAATCACAGATCTGTCGTTACGTTAACCCAATGTCGATAATTCGAAGAAAATTTACAATACATTACAAAAAATACGATAAAATGAAAAAAATGGTCAGATTTTGGTTAACGTAATCGACATTTTTTTCAAGATAGCCGAATTTTAATAACAGGGATCGATAGAACAGAAAATTTGCAGTCGAACTGTATACTTATCTCATTTTCGTCATTTTGGCGGTTACATTAATTCATATTACAGGTGACGATATGTTCGGCCAACCGCTGAACAAACGACCAAATTTGGTTTGGAGCCAACCAAGTTCGTGGTTCGGACCAAACCAGATTTGGTCGTCTTTTAGGGCTTTAAGGAAGAAAAAAAAATGTTATGAAGGTAAAATTATTTTAGTTCTTTTTTAATCCATTTTCTCTTCAATTTAGTCAACCGATTCAAATATGCAGTGCCGAAAATAGCCTTTTATGCGCCCGGTGCGAGCTTTCAAAACTGCGCCCTTGAAGGTACTGGTCTGATCATTTCTGCGCCCCTCCAGGTTCTGCGCCCTGTGCCTGGGCACCGCTGGCACCGCCCTAGTTACGGCACTGCAAATATGTTTACACAAAAAATATTGTTTCAATCATATATTATAATCATTTTGTACATATAAGCTTACTCAAGAAGGTGACACATTTTGTATGGATAACATTCCTAAATTGTTACAAAAAATGGTTCAAATCTATTGGTGGAAACTGTTTTGGCTTCTGTTTTAACTTTTTGAACTGTATAAATGTATCACTTATGCTGTATATTTCCCTTTACAATAAAAAAATAAAAAAAAATAAAA
This sequence comes from Adoxophyes honmai, assembly GCA_005406045.1. Lineage (NCBI taxonomy): Eukaryota > Metazoa > Arthropoda > Insecta > Lepidoptera > Tortricidae > Adoxophyes > Adoxophyes honmai. The sequence continues at coordinate 19,878 of BHDV01065798.1, forward strand.
AAAAACTGGTCTGGTTGAGGTAATCCCGTGTGGTGCCGGGTTAGAATAGCACCTCCCCCTTTCTTCCCGTGGGTGCCGTAAGAGTCGGCTTTGGGAAAGGGTTAGTGTATTGTGGGCGATGGGCTTGCAACCTGTCACTGCAGTATCACGTTTGATCATCTGGTTGCTCTGAAATCGCTAAACGTGGCACTGGATTTTTTAATTCATGTGCTCTGCCTACCCCTCTCGGGAATACAGGCGTGAGGATATGTACGTATGTATGTTGAGGTAAACCGTAACTAAATTTAGTTTTTATCTTTGCAGTTTATAATTGTTTATTTTTGCGCTATGGGCTAATGTGACATTTTTGTACGCAGCCCGTTTGAAATAGATAAATTAAAAAAATATATACTTTTTCAGTTGGAGTCATAATTTTGATGTAGGTATAGGGACCACGACAAAGTTAGGGTTGTTTCTCAAAACGTTTGGTGACCTTGATAGCATATTTTGCTTGATAAAAACTAATTTTGTACTGATAATGGTACGGAACCCTTCGTGCGATAGTTCGACTAGCATTTGGCCGGTTTATCTTTTATCTCCTGTATGTGGTGTCGGGATGAAATGAACGTCCCGTTTCTTTCGTGGATATCGTAAAAGGTGGCTACGGAAACAAATATACCTAGTTAGGCTGTCAACCTGTCACTATAAGGTAAACCTCTTCCATTTGTAATGGAAGTGGCTGCGAATCGCGAAATAGTCATGGTTTTGTATTATGTCATGTTCCATGTCCTCTGTCTACCCCATTTGGGAACACAGGCGTCCTTTTTTATAGGCACCTCACCTATGTACTATGTATCTGTTAATGTTGGATTGCTAGGCTGAATGAGAAAGAAAACAAAATGACCTAAGTTTTTAAGAATAAACTCCAAAACAACTCGACCTTTTTCAGATTTATTCATTTTGGTCGTTTCTTACCTCAAGTTATTTATTCATGGGTTACATTTATTGTTAGGTATACATATAGTACAAAAAATTATAGCTTAACATTGAGGTAGTTCAACAGGTGATGGTGTCGTTGGCAGTCTATTGTATTAATTGTACCTACATAAAAAAAACACTATACCTATACACATACATTTACCTTATCTTGATACACAGTTGTTGTCGAAAGCACATTTTAACCTTTTCAATTCTTAGCATACCTACTTACCTTGAAACTGCGTGACTCACATCCATACATTAAAATAAATATAATAAATACTTATTGATAAAAACAATATTTATCTCTTGATCTTAGCATTACTCTTAGAGTGATGTTCCAATGGCTTCATAATCGTACTCTCAAGATATTATTGAAATGATATTATGTAGCAAGAAGTTCGGGCATATTAAATATTTATTAGATAATAATAAGATTAAAAATGAAAAGACTTAGAATGATTTATTTAGTCCCATTATTTTTACACGTGACTTCATAAAAAAAACGGAATCATTTCTGTTTTTTCTTCAAGTTCTGCATGTACTTATCCAAATTTTTCTGTACGGTTGGTTCATTGAGTGATTGAAGAAAATCATCCATGTCCTTTTTGCGATTTTCTTGTAATTTCCTCAACGGTTCCTGTCTGATCCTAAGCTTCGATACAGTGCGAGCTAGAGGTGGTATTTTGTCAAACCTTTCAATGAATGCTTTGCATTTCTCTAGAGCATCCGCCTTATCAGTGGCAATTTCGTCAATCAAACCAACCTGAAAAATATTATGCAAAAATTTACTCAAGAAAGTTAACCTTTGCACCGAGAGAATATGCTGAATCACGGGCTTGAAAATAAAATGTTTAGTATCAACACGATAATACAGTAAACTTTGCACCCAGAACGATAAGAACTTATCAATTAACTATTTACTGACTTGAGTGTTAAACTTTCAGGTGATAAAACAAATAAATGCGACAAACCTTGAGAGCTTCATCTGCAGTAAACAGTTTAGCGTTTGTTAGAGCTATCTCAGCGTCCCTTGGTCTAATGGTATGGCACATGGTGTCCACGAACCAAGGTGTTGCGACAATACCCAGAGCGCTCTCGTTCAAGCCGATGGTGTATTTTCCCCCAACCATGGCGCGCCACTCACAGGACATGGCTAGGAGACAACCTCCAGCGGGAGAATGACCCTTAAAAAATATTTTTGATTAATTTTAAATTGACATATAGCATGCTCTTTACAACAATCCAACATAATTAATATTTTTGTATTGTGAATTATCATGCATTGTTCATTATTTGAAATGTTCGTCATTCTTTGAAAGGTTATAAAAATACCTAAGCCCCCTACCCTAACAAATTATGCTCAGCAAAGAGACGCGCGAGTTTTTTAATACATACTTAAATTCATTTAACGAGGCAAGATGCATGGAAAAAAAAATTGCGCGAACTTACGTCCACTACATAAACACTTGCCAAGTTAAATTTCGGGGGCTGTCCCTACAGTAAAATTAAAACAATTGATTATGTTTATGCTTGACTATGTAAAATTTTATGGTATCCAACAAATTTACAGGAAAATATTATATTGCGCGTGAAATATATTTGATTTTACTCACATTGATAGCAGCAGCCGTTGCATACTTGAATCCAAATAACTTGAGCCACGTGTCTTGGAGCGTACTCCAGAACAACTCAGCCCTAACCTTCTCGGGTTTGTATATCTCTGTGATATCCAAACCAGCCGAGAACACTGTTGGTGAAGCCTAAAGTAAACCAATGAAAAATCAATTATCCTGGTATGATTTTAACACACATACAGGATAGTTATGCTCTATTCCCTGTGGGGTAGACTATAATAGAATAGAGCACCATTCGGTTCTATTCTGATCTGACATACTTTTCTCGCCTCATTTACATTCCTCCCAGCCTCCCTCTCCTCAGAACATCATTCATCTGATCAATATATACTTAGTTACCAGAACTTAAAAATAATAATACAGCCTAGTTAAGTAGAAACGATCTTAGTAAGAGAGGGCTCTGGCCATTGTTCCAACCCTGGCCCAGAGCAGATATTAAGAACTTTACACGTACCTATCATTTAATTTATTCATAGTTATATGTAGGTTTCTTCACGATATTTTTCTTCATTGAATGGCAATAAACACACGCACAAACACAATGTCATACCTACGGTCTTAAAAAAATGCGTATCTTGGCGATATGGAAACTACAATATACCAGACTGTTAGAATTAAGATAATGTAAATATAAAAAACTAACAGAGGTCAAGATCATCCCTCTGGGCTTGTTGTTTTCCACTTCGTTCAGTGACTTGTGAAGTGCTTGCAAGAGTTCTAGGTTGAGGCTGTTAACGGGTGGCCGCTGCAACGTTACAATTGCGATGCCATCGTGGTCTGCGACGTCCACCAGCGGCGTCGGTGCCGACGACATCAGCCGACATGATGACCAAGCCCGGCTTGTATATCTTGCAATTTTGCCTATTGGAAGCATTCTAAAATAAAATGTGTATTAATTCAGATTAGGTACATATTCATATTAGACAAACATTACTTATTTTTAGATAAACATTTTTAAGATAAACATTAATTATTTTTAATTATTGACCGCGAAATTTAAAAAGAAAATATATTTTTTGTATTATATTACGTTAATGTGGAAAAAGTAACTCAACTTTAGAATTGTAATTCGGAAAACATTAACTTACCTTTCAAATAGGAAATGTTCGATATTTTATTATTATATCAAACAATACTGCCACTGAACAATCGCTCTAACCAAAACAACAGAACAAGTGCCAAAACTAAAGTACAAGTTAGTAAGTGGGTGGTTATCTTATCGTTATCTTGTTGAAGGCGTTTTTCAGAACCAAAACTCTTTGGATATAATCGGAGATAAAAAATAGAAAATATTCTTAAGCCGTGTTTCATTTAATAATTCTCAGCTAACAAACTTTGGATCACTATATCACTAAGCAAACTCGGAGCGAATTGTCGTTCTGTAGACAGATGAAGTTCTGTAAAATTTCGCTCTAAACAAAATATTAGTTTGACACGCTACGATTTTTTCACTAACATTTCTTACGATCCTCCGAGGTAAGATCAAAACAACACCGATTTAGGTACGGAGATGGTCGACAGTCGAAATAGGTACTAGCCCGAGCATGTAGACGAACCTTAATTTAAAATAAAAACATAATTAAACTGCGTATCTTTAACTTGATTCGTGAACACTATTCATAAACATCTCAACTCTATCTATAAAAACAAAACAAACCCTTTTGTCAAAACAAAGTGATACTGTGGTGATAATTGAGTTAGCTGGGCTCGTATTTTATAATTATTAATTTTGTAATATAAAGTAACAATTCGTCACGACTGTACTGTAGAAGACGCTTTGTACAGCCGTTCGGTCTATGTAATCTAACACCAGCTTGACTGATCATAATTAAATTGCCAATTCTATGATGCCGGTCTCATTCGTAACGTAACAAATAGTATTCGTCGCTGTGCTCTGTTCTGTCTACCGACTTGGACGTTCACCGTTTAGGTATAATTAAGTAAGAATGTCGCTAAAGGATGTTCGCATAAAATTCATCAAAGAAGAAGTTGAATGGGGAGAAGACGCCAGCGATACGAGTGAGGTAGCCGAGGAATCTCTGTTGTACGCCGATCACGACGTGAAACCTGATATCGTTCTGGGGCCTGAAGTTCTGCATCGTCAAACTGTAGCCGACGTAGACAACTTGATTGAAGGTAATGAAAATAATAATGATCAAGAAATATGTTCAGTCGGCTGCAGAGAAGAGTAACCGCCCATACAATGTTTCATTCCTAGAGGGTTACTTTTTCTGCAGCTGTCCATACACTAAAAAATCGTTAAAAAGATCCTTTTCCTTTGATTAAAAGATTAATAGATAGATTAGATTTTTTCTTTTGATTAAAAGATTAATAGATATTAATAACTTGCTTTCAGATGTTATACCTATTTTATTTTGATTTTCTGAGAAAAAGAGAGATATGAATTTTTACAAAATTAATACCAACTTTTGTTTCACTTTCAGATTTATTCAAAGATGTTCCAATTAAAGCGGAGCATAATGAAGCCTGTGACATTATAGAGCCTATTGAAAGTTACAATAAAGAATGTAAAGTCAACAATCCCCCCTCAAGAAAAGACATCAAAAACTCAAAGGTCAAAACACGTAATACAGAAAAACTAAAACTTGTGTATGTTAGTCATATGCCATGCTATTGTAAATTTTGCAGCAAAACATATAAGGTGAAGTCGAATTTGTCGAATGATGCATGTTCCAATGCTGAGCGTAATACTAATCCAATTATAGATACCAAAGCATTGCAGGTTAAAAAAGTAACCTATCCATGCGACACTTGCAAGAAGGAATATGCATCATACAATAAATTAGTGAAACATTTGACACTTCATAATATTGACATAAAAGAAACATTCTCTTGTAACAAGTGTAAAAAGCAGTTCAGAACGCAAGGTGCACTAACTCAACATGTTGCAAAAAACCATGGAGAGTTAAAAGTCTCTTGTGAACTATGTACAAAACAGTTTAAAGAGAAGGTAGGTTTAAAGACTCATATGGCACGCACCCATAATATAAAAGAACCACAGAAAAGACACTCATGCCACATCTGTAACAAACAATTAAAAAGCAAAGCTGCTCTGGTTTACCATTTACTCATCCACACAGGAGAGAAGTCTTTTGAGTGTGATGAATGTAACAAACAATTTCGGAATAAAGCCTCCTTAGAACAACATAAGCGCTTCCACACAGAGGGCAATCTCTCTTGCCACATTTGTAAAAAGCAATTCAAGGTAAAAGCCGGATTAGCCTACCATTTACGAATCCATGCAGGGGAGAAATCCTTTCAATGTGATGTATGCAACAAGAAGTTCCGGGATAAAATGATTTTAGCATCGCACAAACGCCTGCATACAAATGGGAGTCGGTATGCGTGCACAATTTGCAAGAAACAGTTGACACATAAAGCTCATTTAGAGTACCATATGATGTCGCACACTGGAGAGAAGCCTCACTCTTGTCCTCTGTGTGATAAACAGTTCAATCTAAAAGGTACTTTAGATGCTCATTTGCGAACCCACACTGGAGAACGGCCATTTTCATGTAAAATATGTGATAGAACATTTGCAGATTCATCCTCACTACGCACTCATGAAAAAAGCCATTTAAAATCTTCACGGAAATATCCATTTACATGCAGTATTTGCAACAGAAATTTTAAGAAACTGCGTACCTTGTCTGCTCACAAGTGTGGTGCGAGAGATGTGCTGGAGCCATGATGAGCTTCACGGCACTGTATCTCGTACTCTGATGCTTTGTATTTCATAGATTACTTAATTGAGTCTTGTATTTGTGATGTTAATATGTATCATGCAGGTACAGCAAATACACTGAGTCATTCACCTAATGCGGTAGCCACATTTGTTCCAAAATAGTTGATCAACAAATGCCATCTTTACACTATTCCTTTAGACTGCCATGTTCCTTACACATTAGCGTCCACTGCATGCAGCATTCGGGGAACGATTCAGTGTAATTTCCGTTTTATACATATGTATAGCATTTCACAGTTTGTATACATGTTATGTAGTATTTGGTTCATAAGTTTTTACTTTATAAGATTCTATGATGAGTAGGTAACTACAGCAAAATACAACAGTAGGAAATTGAAAGTCTCATGAAGTTCCTAAATGTTACCTTAAAATTATTACTTACATGTGGTAATTTTACTCGGGAATATAGTAGGAGGCTAGTTAGAAATAGACCAAAAATCTTGTTAAAGTCTTAAGGTGCTCGTAAATAAGCAATTTCTAAATGGTTGTGTCTAAAGCAAATAATATTACTGGTACTTTATCGTGAAATTTTTATGAACTGAAATGAAATAAAACAAATTTATTTTGTCGTGAAAATTTTACTCATGTAGAAAGAAATTATACTTGTAAAATTGATTTTTGAATTAAGCAATCATTTCTTAATGCTTTGAACATATTTTTCTAATTTTTTCTGCACTTCAGGATTATTAATTGATTGGAAGAAGTCATCCATATCCTGTAGCCGGTTTTTCTGCGCACGCGCCAGTATCTCCTGTCTCAGCCTTAATTTTGATATAGTGCGGGCCATAGGCGGTATTTTGTCGAACTTGTGTATGAAGTTTTTGCATTTTTCTACGGCGTTATCCTTGTTTGTGGCGATTTCGTCGATCAGACCCACCTGGAACATGAAATATATTTTGTTATCTTTCATGGCGCGAAATTGGTTGTTTTTAATTAATACATAACATTTAGCCCTGCCGCTGTTAACGCGTTGTTCTCGATGATGAGTCAGGAATTGGGCCGAAACATGTCGAGTTGCGTTAGGGTTGATCCTTATGTCTCCATAATAAATTTGTCAGGGCTATAGTTTTTTTACATATTTTAATTTTAGTATTTTTTTATAAAATGCTAAACGTGGCACTGGATTTTTGAATTCATGTGCTCTGCCTACCCCTCTTGGGAATACAGGCGTGAGAATATGTATGTATGTATGTATGTATTTTTTTATTAAATTAGTATGATGCATGCAGTACAGTTAGGTATTTTATGTTTTAAGTATTGGAACAATAAAGATAAATTGTTTTTTTCTTGCTTCTTTTTTTAATAAAATTAATGTGTTTGTAAGTACCTACACATACCTTGCACCCCTCGAACGATAACAATATTATCAAAATAAACGGCAATAAAAGTGGAAAAGATATGGATTATTACGGGATTTATTGTAATCTGTTACTCTATCAGTTACGCGGCTAGCAATCCAAGAAATGTAGAATCGAACGAATATTGCGAGCGCTCTTTTTTACGAAACATACGTATCTGGGTAAAAATTAACCCATTCATTGCTGATCCTCCAAATGCGTAGTACTTTCTCGCGATGCCGCCACATTGAAAGCGAGGACGCGAATCCGCGTCCACGGTATTATTAACATTTTCATGGACGCGATTTCGCATCTACGGCATCATAAGTTTTGTTTTAGTGTTTGAAAACAGTATTTGCCATAAGTCCTTATAACAGTTGATGAAGTTTTATAGTTGTAGTTCCACTACTCGACGATGGATGGCGCTAATAATAATAAACTGTGCATAAGTTTTAAAAAGCACTATGACTTGAGTTTTTTCTAAAGGTTGAGTTCACTCAATAAAACCAAATACATAAAGGACTCGACTCACGACTCAAAGACAAAAAGCCCGAGTCACGGTTTAGAATTCAAATTCAAGTAAGCATTATTACGGAAATAAACCATGAAAACTATTTTTCTCGTTCTTTTAAGTTCAAACCCTAAATTATGGTTCAAGTTCTAAAATCGTGAAGTTCAAAACCTGTCTTTACCAACGCTAATACGCAGCAAGTACTTAACTTAAAAAAAAACTGAATAACTTCAACAAACCTTCAACGCTTCTTCCGCCGTAAACACCTTAGCGCTAGTGAGCGCCAGTTCGGCGTCCCGTGGGCTGATGGTGTGGCACATGGTGTCCATGGTCCAGGGAGTCGCAGCGATGCCCAGGACAGTCTCATTCAGGCCCATAGTCGCCTTGCCTGTGACCATGGCGCGCCATTCACAGGACATTGCTAGCAGGCAGCCGCCTCCTGGCGCATGACCCTGGGAATTTATTTAAACTATTTTATATCATTATTACCATCACCTGGCCTGTATACGGATGCGGTTTCAGCTTGGCTATAGTTCTCACCCTAGCCTAACGCAAATTGAGAACTACACACACAACACAACATTGAATTCGCATAGCTCGTATACCTGTTACCCTCGCATAGTGTTAAATTTACAAGATATTCTTAATGTAAATCTTGATATTAAGCGAAATATTGACCAATAAAAAAATAAATTTTATCTTACGTTGATGGCGGCCGCTGTAGCAAACTTGAAACCAAACAGCTTGAACCATGTTTCTTGAATTTCGTTCCAAAACTCTTCAAACCTTTTTCTTTCAGGTCGGTAAAGCTCGACGATGTCTACACCGCCTGAGAATACCGATTTCGATGCCTAAAATAAAATAAATAGATTGCAAACAAATATGCCAAACATGACAGTTCGCAACAAGAAGATATCGATACGGTTTAAGTAGGTACCAAATATGTTTATGCACGCTCTTATGCATTGTTTTTCTATTAAAGTTGTGTAATCAAAATGTGTTGTCAGGCGTGAGGTTACGCAGTAAAAGGTCGTCAACTTTACGTAAACTAGCCTGAACAGTAGTGGAAACAAAATAGCGTAAGGTAACGGCACCAGTTATGGACGGTTTAAGCTGACAAGCATCAGTGATGGACACTTCATTCATAATTTAAAGACCATAGAGTTGTGAATTGATTGTTGTAAAACAAATGACTTTTCCTTAGTGGGTCGTAAATAAGAGTCATTGTCCATTACTGGTTCTTTGTCCATTACCGGTGACTTTACCTTATAGTGAAACTAACGCCATCTATCGTCGAGTAGGAATACTTTATTACACTCACCGAGGTCAATATCATCCCTTTGGGCTTGTTGCTAGCGATTTCGTCAAGTGACTTGTTAATGTCTTTCAAAAACTCTAGATTAAGGCTGTTCACGGGCAGTCGCTGCAGTGTCATGATGGCGATCCCATCGTGGTCCGACACATCCACCAGTGGCGACGACGGTGTCGACATCTGCCGACAAGCTGGCCGAAACCTGCTGGCATGCTTCGCTACTTGTTTCAACGGCAACATGCTTGAAAAAAAAGGTTTAAATAGATTAAGGAATAAGGAACCTGAAGGAACTATTCATCAACGAACGTATGCTGAAGCTACTGAAGGAATAAAACCTCAAATACTTCAACAATCCA
>BHDV01065798.1:29956-45221 GCA_005406045.1 Adoxophyes honmai
TAATTATGCACTACTCATGAATCAGTACACACAAGATTTAAAATATAGCTGTTTATCTAACCTATGTTTAAAACAGTTTATTGCAACACAAAACTCACAGCACTGAAGTAAATACGGCTATGACTTCTTATCTGAGTTACGAAAGATATAATTTTATGCCAACTAAACCTTACTGATAATTTTTTCCTTGCCCGTAAATAAACTAAAGACAACACACTTACACATAACACAAAAGGCAAAGAAAATGTGTACCCGGGTGATTATTCGAGCGTTTCAACCGTCTCATTTCTCTGTCCACTTTTTTGTAAAAATGGATGAATATTATGATACCATCGTTTAGTCATCTATTAGAGGAACAGGACCTCTAATAGATGACTAAACGATGGTATCATAATATTCTTCCATTTTTACAAAAAAGTGGACAGAGAAATGAGACGGTTGAAACGCTCGAATAATCACCCACCCAAATGGTTCCTAGTAAATTCAATAGTATCGCGTAAAAAATAAAGTTTGAAATAGCGTTTCACATAGCAACCTGCGCTGGCGCATAAGTCCGCGCACTATACCTTATCGGTTTAGGTAGTTAAAACAATATAAACAATCTTGACATGTCTTTTTGTTGAAATACACAGTCTAAAAATGAAAATCGTTACACTATACAATTCAGTTATGAAAGTAAATGATTTTTTCATACCTAAATTGTACAATGTAAATATATAATATAAGGTATAGTATTCGAGTCGAGTGAGCGTTTACGAATACCGCTTTTAATGTCTGCTGTCAGCTCAAGATTTGACATTGACAGCCCTACAATTCGACACAGCTTTGAATGAGAGAAACACACCTGTTAAACGCAAGCATAACAGACTGATAGAGGTCCAAGGTCCAAAGTGTTTGAACTAATTTACATTTCAGACATTATTTGAATTAAAGGTGAGCGTTTAATCCATTTGAGTTGTTTATATTGTTTAAACTTAACTTATCCCAAGCTGCCTAGCGTTTTCTACTTTTAAAAGCGTCGATAAAAGTTCCATTTTCAAAGTTAACTTTTTAATTTTACAGAATGTTTCCGTTGAGGCAACTGGTAAGGAATGCAAGCAGGGTTCTGCCGGCATGTCGGCCGATGTCTTCTACACCTTTGGTGGATGTGGCTGACAGCGACGGCATAGCTGTGGTGACGCTGCAGCGGCCACCAGTGAACAGCCTGAACCTCGAACTCTTGCAAGCTATGAGCCAGTCGCTCGATGATGTGGCTAAGAATAAGCCTGAAGGCATGATTTTGACTTCAGTAAGTGTTGAATATGAAACATGTTAATTCTGATTTTTCCTTTCAGATTTAGTATGTGGTTACCTTCTAAATCTAACTTGACAAGGTTTTACTGAGTTTTTTAGTTTCTTTTAATCTTATCCTTTATCAACCTATGCTCCATGTATGGATTACAGCATTCCTCTAGTGTCATTTAAGTAGGTAGTTTGGAGGAGTAAAAAAAATTCAAACATTGTGTTAGTATGGTTTGGAGTATTATACCTTGGCCAAACAATCCTTATCATAATAAAGTTTTCGAGGCAATTTCATCACTCTTTGTTTTGCTTCTCTTTTTAAAAATATATCCTGTTCATCGCTTCAGGCTTCTCCAACAGTCTTCTCGGCAGGCCTGGACATCATGGAGATGTACAAGCCAGACTTCAAGAGAGCAGAGCAGTTCTGGACCACATTGCAAGACACCTGGATCAAGCTATTTGGCTTCAAGTTTGCCACAGCTGCTGCCATTAATGTGAGCATTAAAAAAAAGTTCATCAAATTTCTTTTCACAACCAGCAATGTAATTCAAGCAGACTTTTTTACTATGAAATATATTTTTAATGTGCAAAAATTTTGTGTGAAATTCTAGCTGTCAAAATGGATATGACGTAATCATACTCTTACCAACTAACCTTTCTTCAGACAACCCGTTCTCGTGACAACGAGTCAACATGAAGAAACTCACGCACCATTAGTACGATGACGACACATCGTCTATTTTCTATCGCATCTATTTATTCTGAACTAGCTTTCCGCCCGCGGCTTCGCCCGCGTGGAACTCGGTTATATTGCGGTATAAAGCACAACTATCAGAAAACTTCTCGTTTCAAACGACACACAGCGCCATCGATCTATCATCTATCGATCTATCATCGATTGATATCGATCTATCATTGATTGATATCGATCTATCAAGCAAACTATATTTTTGTTTTCCCTCGGGAACATCAATTTTTTCCGGGATAAAAAGTACCCTATTATTTAATCCGGACTTCTATCTTTATGTCTGCAAAATTTCAAAGCAATCGGTTCAGTAGTTACGGCGTGAAAGCGGAACAAACAAACAAACAAACAAACTCATTTTCTGACTTATAATATTAGTAAGGATTTTTTATGACTGGCCTTATTCTACAATCTGTATAGTGACTTAATAAGTCATACTGAACGACTTTTATTGTGAGACCAATGGTGAAATCTCTATCTCATAAACCTAATTTCCTAAAAACCTTTCATTTAGCTAGTGCACGAATCCGACTCGCACTTGGCCGGTTTTTTCCTGTAAACATTGGCATCAAGCAAATGGGAGTGAAATTCTGATCACATTACACAATCATTCCTAAAGCCTGTGGTCTATCACATTACATCATCGGGATGATGATGAATTAATATGGACTCACTATCTTCATCAGGGCCATTCGCCAGCTGGAGGCTGCCTCCTCGCCATGTCCTGCGAATACCGCGCCATGGTTGGAGGGAAGTACACCATTGGGTTGAACGAGACCGCTCTGGGCATTGTTGCTCCTCTGTGGTTCATGGATACCATGTGCCACACGATTCATGTGAGGGACGCAGAGCTGGCCCTCACTACAGCTAAACTGTTCACTGTGGATGAAGCACTGAAGGTAATTTCCATCGTAAGAGCTACTGGGATGCAAGTTACTTAAATTTAGTTACCGTTATATTAACTTAGCAAGATTTTGTGTTCGGGGTGAGTTTGCTCATCGCTTTTTCCAGGTAAAATACCATGGAAAAGCGGTGCGCGAACTTATCACACTACTCCGAAACGTTGCTAAGTTGTGTCTATATCCTTAGCCACCTCTTACGATATCTAAGCAAGAAATTGAGATTTGAGATGTAATTCTAAACTCGATATAAAAACAAACAATTTCTCTATTCACAATTCATCATTGGTTTTTCCGAGTGGCTGAAAAATAAAACTACTCTTTGAAAAGAAAATACTGGATGTATTTAGTCTGACATACTTGTGTAAACGTGTTCGAAGTTTTATATTTATCTGCCACATAAAGTTCCTTTAACCTTTACGCAAATTAAAAAAAAAGCTCCTTACAGGTTGGAATGATCGACGAGGTGGCCACAGACAAAGCAGACGCCATAGAGAAATGCAAGAATTTCATCGGCAAGTTCGATAGAATCCCGCCGTTGGCGCGCACTATGACCAAACTGAGAATCAGACAGGGACCGTTGACCAATATGCAGAAGAACAAAAAACAGGATACAGCAGAGTTCTTGCAGTTTCTGAAGAACCCACAAGTGCAGCAAGCGTTAGAAATGTATATCCAAATGCTGAAGCAAAAGGCTGCCAAGTAAACTGATCTAGTATACTATTTCTCATGTCCTATGATGTCAATTATAGTTAGACACCAAGATAATACTGGACAATAATTAAATACTACTGAATTCTATACGATTGTTATACTTTTTATAAAAACAAGCTCTAAGTGACACTGGCAACTATTTTATAAGCGCATGAGAAAAGTATGAGTTGCCATTAACCAATTATTTTTTTCAGGTCTGAAAGTGAATGTGTACCTATATTGTCTTTGTATTGTTAAGTTAAAAAGTTTATACGAACTTTTAGATGTACTTTTGTGCAATTCTTTATTTTAAGAATAATCTTGTCATAGGTATATCCATTAAATATTATAACTTTTAAATAACGTCTTTCAATTTATTTGAGCAAGCAACACTAAGGCTCAAAAGTCGTCGCCTAGCAACGCGGCGGTCTCGGGGTCAACGGCTTCCGTGAGATGCATCTGCATGTCCGTCCACTCTTCCCTCTGGTTGTCTATGAAGAAGTTGATTTCCAGCACTCTGTCCCTGTTGCGTTTCACTTCATTGCTGGAAGCAAGACATAAGTTTTTCGAGATTAATTAAAATAACACAAAGTTTGCGCATATTGTGATTGAAGTGCGATGGACGCTTGTTGATAGTCAATCGCGTTTGTTTTGCTTTGGCTTTTATCTATAAGTTAAGTAGTACGTAGTACCTAATGTTCGTTTGTTTCTAGTTGTGCATTTTATGGGCCAAAAAATATTGATCAAATTTAGAACGAAAAACTGTCCTGAAACTCATTTTTTATGAAAATACTATTTTACGTTTTAAATCGAGTTTAGCTCGACATTTTTCGGGCTAATCTTGACTGGATTTTGATCGTGACTTATCCTTAGGTATTTTTCATTCCTTTCCAAACTACCTATTATATCTTCTAACGATGCTAGGTTTGTACTCGTATTACAGTTCCCAAAATTAAACTTGGCAGAATTTCACCCCCAAAATGTTGCCAAGTTAAACGCCAACAGTACAGTGCAACTCACTCGGTGGTCCCCTGCACGAGGTCGTCCCGCCAGCTGTTGGCGCGCGTCACCAGCAGGTCCTCGCGCGCGTCGATGAACCGGCTGTGGTTGTCTGCGGACTGCGCCACCAGGTTCATCATGGCGTCGCGGTCCATCATTATCTGGACATGAAAATATCGTGAGATTCCGTATGAAAATATGGGTAACGAAGTCTTGAATCGAGATTAGATGGACATGTTTCGCGCTTACATTGCGAACGCTGACCGAATCCTACGGAATTGATTCAAATAATGTGCTATATTATTATAATAGAGCTTGCTCTACAAAAAAGTCCGCGTAGGTATGTGTCTATCTCTAAGGAATAACCAACAGAAATAATTATTTTCAATCTTTATTCCTTAATAGAAATAGAGGCTTACTTAGTAAAAGATTTTAAGCAATACAATATTAATTATTATCCAGTTAAGTAACAGAACGGTGGCGCGCAGTTCGCGTTTGGTAGCAGCCGCCACGGTTTTAAATGATTGGTTACGGACTAGCCTGAAACATGTCGAGTTAAACTCTATTTAAGACGCAAGTTATCCTTATTTTTAATCAGTGCCGTAACTAGCCTTTATGCGCCCGGTGCGAGCTTTTAAAACTGCGCCCTTGAAGATACTGGTCAGAATATTTGTGCGCCCTGTGCCACCGCTGGCACCACCCTAGTTACAGCACTGTTTTTATTACCATCATTATTGAGACGACTATTTCACTGACCTCAAACAGCTCAGCCGGCGCGTCCCCCAGCATGACCTTATTCCCGAGCAGTTTCGACAGCGTCTCGAACTGCCGCATGGACCAGACGCCTTCGATCTCGCGCCACGCCCCGAAGGCGTTTCGGGACACCTCCATCAGCTTCGTTATCATCTCTGTCATGTTCACTGAGAATTGGACTCTTGATTCCTGTGAAATGTTGATGGATCATGCCCAAGAGTTTGTTCTCCCGAAGTAAAAGAAGTGTGTTGTGCAAAAATATGTTTGTAATCGCATAAAGGACTTATATGTATATTTGCAAAGCAAATACAAATTACGATTTTCGGATTTTTTACTCTGCTCCAAGTCAATCATTGTTGGAAGTGCCTGCCCTATCCACACTACCTACTTACTACAATTTCACAATTTCATATGTTTTGTCAACCGCTTGAAGGTCAGCAGGAAGAGATTCCTTAAGGGATATGTTCGCCTTTGTACTTGTATTTTGTTTTGTGCTAGTTAATTTGTCATGTTTATTTTGTACAATAAAGAGTTACATACATACATACATACTACCCTAAGGTATTTAACGGCTTTTGGGTAGTCCCTTTGCGAATATACAAGAAATTGCGTAGACATATAGAGACTTGACTTTATCACATTTTTAGGCTCTAAACGCATTGACAACGCAAGTGGAGCGGCCCAGTGCGGTGGCATGATGGCATAGGTAACTGAACGAAAACCTTTTTTACGGCCAGTGTTTTGTGCGCCCCCTTTCGTTTCAAATATTACATTCGACCGTCACACTACCGCGCCGTGCTGTCTCGCTTCCGCTGTCAGAGCATATGGAGCCTAAGGGGCCTTAGTAGTAGGGATTGCAATCCGGTCCGGCGGATCCGGTGAGTTGGTGCCGGATCCGGTGGCGGATCCGGTAAACCAAAAAATATACGAAAAACGTGACAAAATGTGACAGAAACAGCAGACGAAAATATAGATTCTGATTCCATGTTATTATTGCCAATAGAAAAAAACATTACATTAAAAGAGGAACTAAAAAATCAAATCCTGCAGAAAAAAAAGGGTATAGGGGGAAAATTAAAGCTAAAAAGTCTAAAAACTAAAAAGATTATGAGAAAATGCTCAAAAAGGAAATGACTGCATATGAAGTAGAAGGAGTAAAAGGAATACTGTAATATAGGATTAATTGTCGCTGATCTGCAGTTACTTAATAACGATTAGGCCAACCAGTGTTGAGGCAGAAAGGGCCTTTTCTGCTGCAGGTTATATTTGTAGTGCCATCAGAAGCAGATTAGGAGACAGTACAATCAACACTGTATGTTTTCTTTGATCGTTTTTTCAGGCACAGAATTAATATTCACTCGTATTTTTGCATTGCAAAAAAATGCTTCTTGTTTTATTGTTTATTCGGATTATGTACAAATTTAAAAGACTGTTTTACTAACTTAAGTATGTTTAGATTATTACTTAAGTACTTTCAGATATTTACAGCAAACTTCCACCCCTCACTTTAGGGAAATGGGGCTTTTTGAAGAGACAAAAAGTAGCCTATGTCACTCTCCATGCCCTAAACTATCTCTACCTAAAAAAAACACGTCAATTCATCGCTCCGTTTAGCCGTGAAAGACGGGCAAACAAACACACTTTCACGTTTATATGTTAGTAAGGATAAGGATTGTCAAAACTAAAAATCACTAAGTACTAGGCCCTAAGTAAGTTAACAATCCGGTGAAATCCGGCCGGATTGAAAATGATACCGGATTGCAATCCCTACTTAGTAGCTATTTCGTATCAATTTAATAGTCATAAGTAACTCCCCGCGTTCTTGAGAAAAATGGTCTGTAGCCCCCTAGCGCCACCTATCGGCGAATAGCCGAACTAAACAATCCTTTTTCACGCCAACGAAGTTCCGAAGATCGGTTGCATAAATACAACTTCCAACTTTCTCTCAGTAGACTTCGGTCGCCAACGCCAGGCATATCATCTGCCTGGATAGAGATCTCTATTGAAGTCTTTTCCACAGGTCTTAACACACAGAGCTACAAGCATGAAACAAATAGCTGACCTCGCATTGCTCGTACAGCTGCATCTCAGTATTCATGAGCCCCTTCCACAGCTCGTAGAGCACGTCGTTGAAGTTCTCCGTCAAGTCCACTATCGTCGGCTCCAGCTGCTCTACGGTGGCTTGCTTCAGCTTAAACTTCTGGATCACCTCTTGCATCTGAGCGACAAGGGGTTTCTTCTTCACTTCGAATTCTGCTATGATACTGGAAAGTAAAGACTCAACGTGTAGAAAAAAAATTAACGGGCTCTGCGTTTTATATTTTTGAACATGCCAGAACTGGTTTTACCAGCCTCCAGACTTAGCCAGGGTGAGTCTCTGTGAGGGCAATTATTCGAGAAATCCAACCGTCACTCATCTGGCTACATTGTATACGAATCGGTTGCAGATTTTTTTGTCGTTTCGATAGATAACTAAACGACTGAGTAGCAACTTCTTTGTGTAGAATGTGTAGTCTTAGTCTAATCTTGGTCTAGTCTTTGTCTACTCTTAGTCTAATCTTGGTCTAATCTCGGTCTAGTCTCAGTCCAGTCTCAGTCCAGTCTGAGTCTTTATCAGGACAGCTCAGTTCAGTTATTCGACGATAGGTGGCGCTAGGGCGCTACATACTTTCAGCACCTCATCAGAAATGTCTTCAGAGACCACAAATGCTACACATAGGGCGTTTGTGCACTACCATGAATTTTACGGTCCGGCTTTATCATTGAGTTCTCGTCTCGCTTGCTCTTCCATTAAATTGTATTGGCGTGAGCGGGACGGCGCGACAGACCTTGAAAAACCGGACGGCCGGAACTGAAAATTCATGGCAGTGCACAAGCGCCCATAAGGGGTGGAGAACTAAGTATAGGGACAAAATAAAGGCTCGGCAGCTTACCCCTTGCTTTTCTTGACGCTGTCAGCTAGTGCGTTGTCGACAAGGTCCTTAAAGAGTTTGATCTCATGCTGTCGCACGTTGTATGCCTCTTGCGCGAACTCCACCAGCCCCGCCATTGTCTCCACATATTGCTCTTTATACCTGTTGCCAATATCAAAATCAAAAGTCTGAAAAAAGTCTGAAAAGTCAAAAACAATAAAATCAGCTGGCTCAGCACAGCAAGTGGCGAGTAGAGATACGCGCGAGATAGACTAAAAAAGTACGAGAAATGCGACATAAATGGCCATTATCTTTTGCTTGCGTAGAGCGTAGACTGATTGCCGATTGGTGACTTTTTTTCGAACTGTGTGTCCTATCTGTTTGATTGGACAGACAGACAGACAGTTGGACGCCAAAGGGATCCCTAAAAATTAAGAGAACACGGATAGTGTGCCCACCAGTTGACGTGGTGTTAGCACCTAGGAACTAAGTAGTCCGAAACGTGTCATATTAGGTATATTGACTTCAAAATACGAGTTACCTTCGTTTAATGCACAATTATTACTTACTCTTCATAGAACCCTATAAGTTCTCCCCCGACTTGGAGCAAGAGGGATCCGTCGGCGTCTTTCTCGAACATGGACTCCAGCAGCTCGGGTCCAGTCAAGTATTCCACGAACGACATAGCATAGAATTTCACTTGCGCGTTGTATTGCTCTCTCGCAACACGTTCCTTCTCAGATTTCTCGTCGGCATCGTCGAGTTTCCGGAGTAACCCTCTAGAAATAATTTTGAAGCTTGGTAACTGATTTTATTTACCTCGTCGACAAACGTTATCAGCTGTCAAAGTTTTTATATCGTACTACAATAACGAAGTTTCGAATATCCTTTGCATAAATACAACAACCAACTTTGTCAGTGGACTTCGGTCCCCAGTCATAACATCTGCCTGAGAGAGATCTCTCTATTGGAGTCGTTCCTATGTCTTCAGAGAGAAAGTTGGAAATTGCATTTATGCAATCGATCTTCGAAACTGCATAATTCAGAACAGTTTTTGACAGTTGATGACGTAGATGGCGTTTGTCAAAGAAGTTGTACTACTCGACCATAGGTGGCTCTAGGGTCGCTACAGATTCTATTTAATAGAACAAAAATCTCAAATCAAACATGTCTGAAAACTGCAATCTAGTGATAACTTACCTGAAAAACGCAGCTCCTTTCTCTCGTTCTTCCTCAGTAACAGTCTTATAGTCCAAGTAGGTGACCCTCACGAGCGCTGACTTCAGAAACTCGTAAGTCATGGGATCGTCGCAGCACGGGTTGCCTTTGAAGCTGACAGATCGTAAAAAACGGAATCTACGCAGGTACGCCATCTAGCAAAGAAAAAGTAAAACTATCTGAGTTATTTTGAACTACTAGCTTTAGCGAAGTGGACAAGCTCCCTTATGCTGTTGTGAAAAGCAGGAGTAGGTGATGTCGCGTTACACGCTACTACAAACTAAGTATACTAATAACTACTTACAAGTGTCTTTAAGTAGATGAAATAAATTAAAAAATACAGTTACCTCCTTATAATCCTCAATAAAATTATCCCCAATACTGAAAACAAGCAAATTCTCCAAAGTCTCCATATTTTCAAGCTTTCTTATTTTATTATGAAATAGCGTAAGCACTTCTAAGTTGACTAGTTCATCCAAATTCTCTATTTTCTCTATGTAATTAAACGATAAGTCCAATTCAATCAGGCCAACCAGCCTTTCTAAATTTTCTATTTTTTCTATGCAGTTGTGAGCTAAAGTCAACTTCCTTAAAGAAGTGAGCATCCAAAGATGGTCGATTCTTAAGATGTTTTGGAACTCTAAGCGGACTATGAGAGCTTCGTCTAAATGGACGCCTTCTTCTGCAAACAGTCGACCGGCTTCTTCTTTAGGTCCTGTAATGAGAAGGCATTTTTTAAAACGACTAGCCAAGGCAGTAGGTAGATGTAAATCTATCACACTAATTTTATAATGGCGAAAGTTAGTGTATTTGTGTGTGTTCGTTACGTTTTCACGCGCAGACGACTGGACCAAATTTGATCAAACTTAGTATCTGAGCAGGAAGCTGAAATCCTGGATTTAAAATATGGGCTATTTTTGTCCTGTGGGATAGCGATAAGCGATTTAAATGAAACAAAAAATAATAAGTAAAATAGTGTATTGTTACCGTATTCTAAAATACATCGAGTTATCATAGCATTGTCAATTACGCCGGGCTCAATGGCTGGGTGAATAATGAGACTGTTCAGCGACTTTTTCTCTGTCTTCTTTTCGCCCATTTTTGTTAAAATCGGTGTATTTCACTTAAAATGAGTAAAAAAACACAAGTGTTAGCAACTTTATCAAACTTGTTTATTTACAATCCGAATGCCACGATCCGTTGCCACGATACTACGGTATCAAAAAGTAAATTAAGTAAGTCCATGGTAAAATTAAACTAATCTTATTTAAATAAAATTAAGAAAGCTGAAAGAAAAATGTTTTATTAAAATAGACAAGTGCTAAAAAAATATTTTGCTTGTAATTTTAAACTTGACCGCCAATCTTGTTCTTGGATTTCGTTTAGTTCATTCAGAATATGCGCAGACTATTTATGTCGTTTACATAATCGTTCACAGGAAAAATTAAACGCTGTCCAGTGTTCAGGTACGAATATTATAACCAGACCACTCAGATAATTGAATAAACAATTGAGAAACAGTTTGGGGACACACCAACAATTGAAATTTAATAATATTTGTAAATCATGATTTTATTTATTACGGAAAAGTGCAATCTAAAAATTGTACAAAACATTGCCATCTGAAAAAACCTGTATTTTGACATTTCTGGGTTTTGCAGTGACAAGTCAAATCGGTGTATCGGTGAAATCTTATTTGATAAATATTCTTTAATTCTTTCAAAATGTCCTTCTTCGGGGTAGGAAATCCGTTTTCTACGCCGGTCGGTCAAAAAATAGGTTTGTGCATTTTTTCATCACCAGCAATCTTCGACATCTGTTGGAGAATTACTTGTGACGAGTGATCCTTTCTTTTTTGTTGCGCACTATTTATCAGAGATTTACGAGTTTCTCTTTGTGATGATGTAAACATTGACATTTTAACTATATAAGTAACAAACAATACTAAAAATGTACCTCTGTTATGATGTAAACATGTTATCGTGTCGCGAAAGTGTTAATAACTTTGACCCTCACTAATTGCTTGATTAAAAATGTTATATGCGACCTGTATCGGTATCAATTGCAGAATAATCATTGAATCCGGGATCGTATCGTACTGTCATAACACTCAAAACAAAGTATGCCTGAAACATGAACATGACAAAAGCAACTTGTATTACTTGGTACCCTTTTTTCCAACACATACTCAACGTCATTTTTTTAATTTATGTGCTCTGCCTACCCCTCTTGGGAATACAGGCGTGAAAATAATAATTGTACTTATTTTAGTTGTCACTGTGATTTATAGTCATTCTGTTGATGAAAACAGTTACTCAAGTATGATGGATTTATTGCTGCATGCTTGCATCAGCACCTCAAATAAATGCCAGGAATATTATATCAAAATTTTGTGGTATTTCAGAACAAGCTACAGATGGCGCTCTCCCGTCGGAAAACTGGGCTCTTAACATGGAAATATGTGATATTATAAACAGCACAGCTGATGGGCCTAAGGATGCTATCAAAGCCATCAGGAAGAGGCTGACGCAGAGCGCAGGCAAGAACTACACAGTTGTGATGTACACGCTGACGGTGCTGGAGACTTGTGTCAAGAACTGTAGCAAAAGCTTCCATGTGCTGGTGTGCAACAAGGAATTCATCTCGGAACTGGTGAGTAGTTACTTATCAATTATTATCTAATCTGAATGAATGTTGCAGCTCAATGTGGATATCAGAACAGTTTGCTTAATACAATATTTGAGCTGTTCTGTTGGTTCTCACTTCCCTATTATCCTCCTATCTCTAGCTTTTTTTAAACAACATCTACTTTAATTAAATTAATGTAGATTCCTCATTACTTGTCTTCTGCCCCATCTTGCAATTAATATTTTTTCTAAGTATTTAGTTGCATACTGAAGGTGACTGCATTGGTCATTAAATTAAGTGAATCATAAAATACTTTATGCATGCTGTAGCTAAAAGGCCAGTGTTTCCAACATTGGGTATTGTTTTAACATTGCACAATATTTTTATTGTCCATTCAGAGCTACACATAGAATTCTCCATTTTGCCAGTCATTCAATAATAATTTAAACAGTTTCTAATTTGGATGTTAAAAATTTTTAGTTATTGAAATTTTGACAAAATTAGAAAGCAGATTTAGATCTTGGTTAAAGTCTGAAAAATATTTTTTGCCACTTATTTCCAAGACATTTATACTATCACTTTGATTAGATGGACTAACAACTTAAAATCTCTCCATTTCTTCCATGGGTACATGGACATACTGTGGTGGCAATGGTGTAGGTGTTGGATAGGTAGTTAGATTTTTGTATGTTTTACACCTTGTAGGCAGAGGATCTGCATGAACAGACCAAGCAATTGTTACATAGAACTTGCTATCATAAAATATCATAAGGTTGTAGGTGAAAAAGTAATTGTTTTTTTTTTATCTCACTTAAACCCTATAAAATATGCTGAAAATGACTACCTGTGGAATATTAAGGGTTTTAACTACTGCAGAATAATGTAAATCATTGATGTTGTTAGTCAGCAACAGGTTAGCAACTTGTCACTATTATATCTCTTTTATTTATTTACGAGAGTACAGTCATGATGTGTGTATATGTGTATGTTTGTAATCGTAAGTTATTAATATTGAGAATCTATGATTTGTTACACAATGCCACTTTCACCGTAAGTATGTTATAAAATACCGTAGTAGTAATTTTATGATTGTAGTGTCACAAATCCTTTGCAATCTTTATCTACTTCAAATCCCATCTATATCCTTTATTAGAAGTGCTGAAGTTTAAGGATAGTAGCTTATCTCTTATCGTGTTAGGTAATTAAAATAGTTGTGTCACTGAACTGGTTGATTCATTATTTTATCTGATAAGGTGGCATTGTCTGCGTCAGTTGGGTCTGATACAATTGTAATATAACTGTACATTTTATAATATGGTTGTATTTACTATAGAAAGATGACAGTATACATTGACACACAGATTAAAATATACTTCTGTACAAGGAGGAAATAATGCACTTACATTTGGAACAGAAACAATAACATCACAACTGTCCTGTATTCTCAATGGTAGGTAGAGCGGGCAAAACATTATAATGACAAGTCAGCTGGCTTAGCACAACAAGGTGCTATATCTGTATATATGCTATACCTGTCACTGTTTTAACTAGAGACATAAGAAAACGACAGGTAGTCTATCCCGCGCGCGAGATGACTCGCGCAGGTTGCCGTGCTAAGCCTACTGAGCCACATTTACCATTGTTCATTCATACATACTATCATGAAATATTTACCTCCATTCCCTTATATTAAAAAAAAAATACAAAATGTGTACTATTTATCGCAGTTTATTCAATTCACCTTGGAAAATGTCATCTTAAATGCCTTTAGCTATCTATGTACGCATGTACCCGGTGTGTGGCGTCGTATAATTCTATCATATCATCTTCCTTCATGTCTGAGATATCAATGACTCACTGTACTTTATCTGGTATCAAATATACTTTTATATCCTACTAGCTGTTGCCCGCAACTTGGTCTGCGTAAACAGTGTTACTGCTTTTGTATTTAGATACAATATAATAAAAAAACAAAAGATCTCAATATAAGGACCATATTACTTAGAGCTCAACAGTTATTCATGTATCAAATGGACAGAAAGATAGTGTTGACTATCAAATTTGTTATATTAGTGTGTTTATGTTGCTATAAGGTTAGGAATAGGAAAACAAAGATCTGTTTGTGTATATTAAGATAGTAATGAAAACAGAATAAAAAATATAATTTGGCTGCATTAGGCAAGCATTCGGCAATATTATGTAACAAACAGTTCAAGTCTGTGACAGGTTTCGATAAGCTAACTGGTTTTTGTGCGCTCAATCTACATTCTTTGTGGGTTGTTTGGTATTTATAATTAAGAATAATGCCTAAGTATGTTATAAAATTATGCTGTTGGGTCTGGAGCTGATTTTATTACAATGTGACAACTTAAAACCTAATATGCTAGAAAAGTTACCACAAAACGTGAAATAGTCAATCATGGTTTTTTTATGTAGCATTTTGTGTGCTCTGTGTGTATGTATTTGGTGATATATGTTTTGACTATTATGACTATATTTATGATTGATTGACATACCTTGTATGTGATTTTAGTGTTGGTATTTTGGGAAGAATAAAACTGGTGCCGCCATGTTAAACCTCACAAGAGAAAAATATATCGGAATAAAAATAATGAATCTGTTACAGGTGAAGCTGATCGGGCCTAAGAACGACCCGCCGACCGTGGTGCAGGAGAAAGTCCTGAGTCTCATCCAATGCTGGGCCGACGCCTTTTCCAGCCAGCCCGAACTACAGGTACATTATCTCAATTTCGGTAAAACTCGCCTGCCCTCAATGTAAAATTAGAACACGCAAATTAAATTTTGAAGTTCAGAAATTCTTATAAAAAGTTTTTTTTTAGAATCGAACAATGCTTTCTGAAAGACAAAATTATTAAGGCATGAGGTTAAAGTATATTTTAGGCGAAAGGCGAGCAACTTGTCACTCTTATACCTGCTGACTCAAAACCTAAATAAAATATGCTAGAAGTGGCCACGAAACATGAAATAGTCATGGTTTTGTCTAATAGCGCTTACATGCGATACCTCTTGTGACAGTAGTTGTACTGGTAATAGTGGTAAGGGGGCGTCCATAAATTACGTGAGGTGTTTTAGGGGGAGAGGGGGTCGAGTCAAATCTCACCTAATCTCACGTTGGG